>CAKAKR010066659.1:13141-42231 GCA_916700685.1 Adelosebastes latens
CTGTGGCAGCATGGCTTATGTTTAGTGAATATGTTGCACTCATGTCAAGCACTTATAAAGACATACTGACTGTTTTTATTGGAGGGTGCAGGAGGCAGATATTTTAGAGAAATCCAGCCCAGTTTTTGGCCAAACAAACCCAGTCTCTCCACTCCCTCACAGAAGCTGCGTTGTTGTTCTCTGCGTGCAAGAATGATTCAGAGCGCACAGACCAGTTCCCCTTTCTATTTTGGTGGCCCTTACCTCGGGGAAGGAGCACTTCCTTCTGCTCTGCTCACGCTCACAGAGTTTTGATGAAGATGAGGAGCTGTTTGTGCAATGTTCATTCATGTACAGGAACACAGAATAGAATAGAAAGCTTTATTGTCATTGTATTAAATACAACGAGATTCACAGTTGCCACTTCTTCTGGTCAGTGCTTTTAAAAATGGTTGTAATGTAAACAGAGGTAATTGCACTTGTAAAACAGGTAGGGTAGATGTAATAAATAAAATATAAACAAAGGTAGTTGCACTTGAGGTGCATATTGCATCAACGATATATTGCACAGACAATGTATTTTACATTCAGAGTATTAATATTGCACAGAAATCAGGTTTTAAGCATGCAGCCAGATTGTTTTGTGAAAATCCTTATTCTATTATTTCCAGTTTTATTTAAGAGCTCAGAGTGAGTCAACCAGTTGAAGGAAGTGATTGTTATATAATTTTCTCTGAGATGACGCATTAAAAGTGTCTGGACCTGATTTGAATTAAGTAAATTATGATGAAGTAAACTTACAGTAAATGCACCTCACCTAAAAAGAATTGCAAGGATATATTGACAAAGAGGCTGGGGTGTACAGAGCAGGGGCCTGCCAAGCTACTCATGACACTCACGGCTAAAAGGGGATTATGAATTGTTAAGCAGGGCACTGGGCCACCGGCATTATCGTAAGTGCGTGAAGTGGCTTGCCTCCTTAAAACCCATGCTGATTGATCACACTCCCACTGAAGTAAAGCGGTTAACTTTGTCAGCGCCGCTCTTGTTGAAGTCAAGACCCATCTCTGGGTTTCTCTGCCTTTCGAGCTTTGGCTGTGCTCTGACCGATAATAAACTCTGAGAGAATGCGAGAGCTTCCTGTCGATGGCGAGCACTCACTTCAACAGATGGTTTCAGAAAGAGGAAATTTGGTCTCCCCGCACTGGCGTGCAGCTTTGATTGGTTTTATGTCTGACAATCCACAAAAAAACTGATTTGTAACTTGTTTTATGGCTTACTTGAATGTCATCTGATTTCAAATTGAGTTTAGAGAAAACACTGTAAAGCAGTGACTTCACTTCAGGCTTACTTTGTTGTTGGATACGTAAAGCGGCTGAAGTAATTGGATTTGAACCAGTAGCCTACAGCCATCTAGTAAAGCTCTCCTGCTGACACCATACCAGTGGGCCAATGAAGGACAAACTGGTTACCCCTCCACACCCTCTGACATCATCCGTCATCATCACTCTGGACTCATTAGCCTCCTCCGCCGCCCACCCTGTTGCTTACAACGGCCTCCTTTTGGAGCTTGCAGGGCTTTTGTCTGCGTGTATGTGCATACTGTATACTGTATAATGTGTGTGTGTGTTCTCTCATAACAGCGTGTTAAGGAAACCCCACATAAATCGGTGTGTGAGACAGATGGCATGCTGGTTACATCATCGCAGCGGCACAGCTTTTGTATGAATTGTATATATCGCGTGACCGTTCGGCCAGGCTGTGTTTTCTGGAGGACTGTTGGCTGTGATCCAAACAGCAGGTATTCAGACTAGGGCTGCGTTTCGGCAAGAATCTGGCGATACAATACATGAGACTGACATAAAGAATACACCACCATATGCATAAAATCTGATCTTTTTAATGCAATCAGAACAGTGGGATCTGCATTCATCACAGTTCCTGAACATCCATCATAGCACTACTTTGAGAGGGCACGTACTCTTGAGAGGGAATAAAATAAAGTACTGACTGAGTTAATCTTTGCATGTAAACTATTAATTAAATAGTTTTTGAGAATCTATACAGTATCACAAAACATAATATTGTTATACTTGATATTTTCTTACACCCCTAATTCAGACGTGCTGGTTGAAAGCAAAAGTTATTTGTAGGAAATAAATACAAACTGAACCCTGATGTCTCGATATGATGAGACTGGTGGCACTGAATAAAATTATAAAGTTATGGGCTGCAAAACTAAAACAATGTGCTGAAGGATGCTAAAACACTCAGTGAAACTGAAGAGTTGGGTGATAACATTATCATTATTAGCAGCCTCTTTCACATTGCACATAGTCATTTGATCCATTGTTAATACTAGAATGGCACTCGGAGAGCGCAGACCTCCACCAAGGTGCGTGACTTTAAAAACAGATCACAGCTCACAGCAGGCGTTACCGTGAGGTGGTCGGCTTATTAATAACACAGTGTGTTTCCGTGTAATGTATCAGCGGATGCCTCTCTCATTCAGCAGCCTTACTATGTCTGTATAACGTTACACTACGTTGTTTCTCATCCCGTCATCTACCGCTTTTTTCTTTCTCAACGCGGACGGACAGCAGATCCCGCACCTCGATGTCTCGCCACACATCCACACACGTATCTCTCTGCTCTCAGAAGGAGACGGGGTCAAGCGCCATCAACGCGTCATCAGTTACAGTGCGCATGTGTTATACCCTGTGGTCTTAATGGTCAGGCTGATCGGAATTCTTAAAAAAATCCTGAATCCGGATCGTGATCCGGATCGCCAACAAAATCTAACTGGTTGTTCATTGTGATACACCCCACCCCTCCAAACAATTTCATTCAAATCCATTGCAGACTTTTGAAATAATCCTGCTGACAGACAGACAGACAGACAAACAAACCAACACCAGTGAAAACATAACCTCCTTCCAACGCCCTTGGCCTTGGCGGAGGTAATAACAGTACACAGCTTACAGTTTGAAGTCCAATAGGCTTGTGACTGTTTTGTCTGTTACAAACCACTTTCTCTTATTCTGCTTAAGTGCTGTCCAGAACAAATAGTTCATTTTAATTTTGCTTGCTGTTGTTAATTGTGCACAACATGGTACAACTCTTATTTATCAATTTTTTATTTCTTAGTGCAAACTTTCATTATTTATGGTTCTGTGACGATCCTGATAAAATGTTTTGTAGGACCAAAGATGACGCTATGCTGGGAAACACTGATATATTCTGGTTACTTAAACTAAAAAAAGGATGATCATAGGTTCACCTATGGAGTATTGGATTTGTTGGATTTAGATATGTGATTGTTAGTTTTATTTTTCCTATTTCCACTTTTACAAATGGATGATTAATGCGGTTTCTCTCTGTAAATGTGTAGCTTTTTTTTTTTTTTAGTTAGAATGATGAATCCAATTTCCAAGTCTAAAAACCAGCTCTTTGATTTTCACTGTAGCCATAAATATTTAAAATATGTTCCTTCCCTCCTGCCTTCCTCAGGTTGTCCACTTCAAACAATGATAAATTGTGCACACAATATGGAGTGTGATTTGTTTACTGCTTCTGTGCGATACATCTTGGCTGTAACTACCAAGCGGAAATTAAAACATTTTTGTTCTAAACTTTTGGTAAAGCGTCTTCGCAGAATGTTATTTAAAAAAAAAAAAAAGAAGGAAAAAAAAGCAGGCACTCGGATGTATTTGAAAATGCTGGTTTGCTGGAGTTTCATTGATTCAGTCGCTGCGCTCTCAATTAAATCTGCCCTGTTTCACCTCTCACAGCTGGATCAGGAGGGAGCTGTTCAGTGTTGGTATCGCCTCCCCAAACCAACCCAAAGATTTTAGGGTTTGAATTTTAGCCGAAACAATACAGAGTGCAATCAAAAGCCCCTCAGGAAACAAAAGCTCACTGCTATCAGCAGTCGTATTGAATACGAGTCATAAGAGGTAAATGGACAGACTTATTGACGACAGTGTGTGCTCAGAAAGCTCTCAGCTGTGTCATGGCTAGACAGCCTCCTCTGAGGTCTCTCTCCTGATAGGTTTTTATTTATCTGGCTGCTGAATGCTTCTGGACTTGATGCTTTGATGTTTCTCTCAGGTTTTCCCATCCAACAAGGCTAACTGACTGCCGGGGCCTGCGCTGCTTTCATGTTAATACCCTCATGTTGTATAACTAAGAGTGAACTTGGCTCCACGGCTCAAATCTGCACAAGTGTGCTGATGTGAGTGCAGAGACAGTCCAGGCCAGCTCTTATCAAATAAAACAGTTTGTTGTCATTGCGGTTGACTTGTGGACAACATGGACAGACAGACACAGTTGTTGCATGTCTGTCTCTCTGTCTCTCTCTCTCTCTCTCTCTGTCAGTGTGGGCGTTGTTGTTGTTGCTGTGGCCACTGGGTTAGAAAGGGGGTGTGGACCCCTGGCGCATGGATGCTGCAAAGCCTGACGTCCTCTAGTGGTCGTTTTGAAAAAGTGCACCTCTAATCTCTGTTGACTGAGTCTGGAAACGTTTGAGGTTCAATCAAAGGAAGAAGGGCTGTTTTATGACAACCGCTGGATTTAGGACGTGACCGCAGATAGTCCCATGATTTAGGGTTTAAAGGCCCAAACGGGCACAATGGGACTCACTTTGCTTCACTCCCCATGTTGGGAACGAAGGCAAAGTTGAGGGAAAAACAAACACAAGGAACCCATAGAGTCTGCTGGGAGTATGTGTAGTGTATCTGTGTAGTTTATTTATTTAAAGTTTCGGTGTAGAGTTGTAAATATGAACTACAGCTGAACTCTCAAAACTGAGAGGATACTTTCAGGAGTAGGGAGAGGCGGTATAAATGGCATACTGTTGACATACAGTATTTGTCTGATATGGATTTGACTAAAATGTCTGCAGCTATTTTGTGATGAGGATCATTTCAGTGCAACACTTTCTCACAGACAGAAGTCAAGATTGTAGTCAATGATTTGTCTTTGTGGGTAAAATGTACAGTATGTTTTCAAGGTTAAAGAAAGTCGCCTTGTGGTGTTTTCTTGCAAACAAGCAAAGGTTATATTTACATTTGTGTGTATCCTTGCGGTCTAACAAGCATGATGAATACATTTTCCTCCTCATAAAACACTTACAAAGCCGATTTTTTCTTTTCCCCCTAAAAGTTTGAAAGCTGCATTGTTTACATCCATGTTTACTAGCGAGCAGATTTCTTCTTTACTGTGTTTGTCAGCGCATTTCAGAATCAGAAATACTTTATTGATCCTCAAGGGGAAAATTGGGACGTTACAGTTGCTCTTATATAAACATAACGAAATGTATGAAAATAGAGATAAAGGCGTAAATATAATGTAAATTATGTACATGATGCTACAATATATGTAGAAAAATACGAAATGCTGAGAAGTGGGATCTATTAAGTGTGTTAAATATTAATGCAATTATTGTATAAATATGAATTAAATAGGAATATTTCTTGAATTGTACAGTATAAATGCCAGGGTATTGCACATTTTAATTATTGCACAAATTATTATCCAGTTGAGTTAAGTCAGTATTGCACATGAGAATAATAATAAATGATGGGGTAGTAGCTGCTGATGGGTGAAATAAGTCCAGGCTCAGTCTATTGACTCAGAATATGTGACACTCAGAAGGAAGAGTTGTAGTTTGATGGCCACAGGCAGGAAAGACTTGCACTGAATTTCTGCCTATCTTGGCATTACCGCCACCTGTAGATCAGTAGAATAGTGTGAAACCTTTGGCAGGAATGTGTACGCGTCCTCGTGCACAAGACAAACAAAATGGGGCCCCGTTCATAGAAAACCGGCTCCACAGGGAACCTTTTAGAGTGACTGAATATCCCTGACGTGTCTCTGCTCTGTCTCCCTCCAGCTCTATCTCCAGGCAGGATGTGGTCAGCGCTGCATCCTTGGCAAAGGGCGGGCTCCATAAAAGCTGCCTGGTGTGCTCTGACGAGGCTTCAGGCTGCCACTACGGCGTTCGCACCTGTGGAAGCTGCAAGGTCTTTTTCAAGAGAGCAGTGGAAGGTACAAAGCCATAAGACATCATTATTTCTTCACTGAATTATTCATCGCCCGTGATAAACTCATTCATCACTAACCTGTCACACAAGTTTGCTCAAATGCTGGAGTCATTATGATTTTAAATTGGAGTTACAAAGTAAAGGACTGTGATACAGCTAATTAGTTTTTCCCCCTGGAGTGTGTGCCACAGCAGTGATGGTAAATAACAGATTAATCTTCCTCTTCTGTGTGCTTCAGGGCAGCATAATTACCTGTGTGCTGGAAGGAACGACTGTATAATAGACAAAATCAGGAGAAAGAACTGCCCAGCCTGCCGCTTCCGGAAGTGTCAGATGGCAGGCATGAACCTGGAAGGTACACATCACACCGATAACGCCAAACTGTTGCACCCTTTAGTTGGTTAAATTGCTCTTGTTTCCTCTTCATCTTTATTTCACTCTTCATTTCCCTGCATGTTCATCCCTGTTTTCTCCTCTGCAGCGCGCAAAACCAAGAAGTTGGGGCGCATAAGGGGCGTCCAGCAGAGCAACCCGTCCGAGCTGACTCCTTCTCCGCCGATTGAGGCTCGCTCCCTTTTACCCAAGTGCATGCCTCAACTCATTCCCACGATGCTTTCCCTGCTGAAGGCCATCGAGCCGGACACCATCTACGCCGGCTACGACAGCACCGTGCCCGACACCTCCACCCGCCTCATGACCACCCTCAACAGGCTGGGTGGCCGGCAGGTCATCTCTGCGGTCAAGTGGGCCAAGGCCCTACCAGGTCAGTAGTGTACTCTGCCAGTAGGAGTGTGAACTTGTCCATTTCAGTGGACGTAGACTATGTATATTGAGATTGTTTATACTGGTGAGTTTGCAAAGAGAAAGATTTGACACAATGAGGTTAATGTACAGTTGCAACAAGTTTCAAAAGAAAACATTTTTTTGTCGGAACATAGATTCGCCACATTGCCAGCGGTCTTCTCTTTCACATTTTATTTTAACAACACACACAAGTATGAACATTTTAAATGTGTTATCTTAAAACAGGAGATGTTGTAATGTGTTGGTGCAGTGCAAAACAGGCATCTTCTTGGCGTCAAATATTGTGTAAACAAACACACTGGCACTACACATTTGCTAAACAGAGAGTAAGTCTGATTAAGGTGCTCACTTATAATATAATAATTATTTAAAAATGGGTAAAACACAGTTATGTCAACCAGATTCTGCTTCTGCAAAATGTATGTGATATTTACAAAGTATCACCTGCTAAAGATGACATTTTTGGTACACATCAAAATGCTTTAGTATATTTGTATTTGGTTACTCTTCGTTGTTACTGACACCACCACACCCTCTCACACATTGTGACCGTATTGGGAGTCAGCTGAAGTATTTCCATGTCCTTCCCCGCAGGTTTCAGGAACCTGCACCTGGACGACCAGATGACTCTGCTGCAGTGCTCCTGGCTCTTCCTCATGTCTTTCGGTCTGGGCTGGAGATCGTACCAGCAATGCAACGGCAACATGCTCTGCTTCGCACCAGACCTCGTCATCAACGAGTACGTACCAATCCATTTTCAGTCTGTTTATAAGTCTAAAACTTGACGTTTGATACCAAAAGTACCACAGTAATGTTTAAAATCCTCCATATTACATGTGTCAGTCAGTATTGCCAGTATTTTATGATTATTAACAGTGAAAGTTAGACTATACAATACCCACATTTTTTTTTTTCCAACGCATATCTGTTTGTTTACGTAAAACCGTGCAGCTCTGTGCTCCGTGCTTTGTGTCGTATCTCCAGAGAATCAAACCGTGTCTGTCAGCTGTCATCAGTAATCAGCGTTTCATCCCTCTTATAGACTCGATGACTCCGTTTGCAAACAGTGCTCTGAGTGTAGTGAGCAGTCGGCTCAGCCACCATGCTCAGGGCTGTAATAGGCCTTTTGATCTGTTTCCCTTTTTTCCATAATTACAAGCTGAAAGTTAATACGATCGTAATTAATATCTGGTGATGATTTGTTCTCTATTTGTCAGTCAGCCTCCAAACAAAATTCTGTTGTTTTTTTAAATATTTGCCTTTGATTATTACAGACTTGAAACAATCTTTCTCAGTTTGGTAAAAGCCTTTTTTGCCAATTTCATTTTTAAAGGTGGTTTCATATGAATAATGGTGTTTTGTGATTTACATTTTTAATGAATTTTCTGTTCACTGTGACTCAAATTAGGGAATGAAAAAGCAACCCCTAAGCACACTTTACAAGTTTGTCCCCACTTTCACCCCCAATATTACTTCATCACTGAGATGACACTCACTCATCTGAAGTACGCATTCTCAACCTCCTGGAAGAATGATTTAAAATAGGATCCACAAATTGTTTGCGGCAAGACCTTGAACATTTAATCTACAGAGATATTAGAGGGAGCTGCTTCATCTCCCTGATTGAGACGGCACAAGCAGCCCTTATAAATCAGCGATGACTTAAGGAGACGTGCCGTTCAACCGTTTCTGTCTAATTCCACACACAGGGAGCGGATGAAGCTGCCATACATGGCCGACCAGTGCGAGCAGATGCTGAAGATCTCCAGCGAGTTCGTCCGGCTGCAGGTTTCCCACGACGAGTATTTGTGCATGAAGGTCCTGCTGCTGCTCAGCACAGGTCAGAGTTTTTACCTTAAAGCAGCTAACACGAGGTGCTGTTTTAATGCAGTCATTACCAAAGCTATTACTTCAATGATCCAATACTGTCTACAGTGGCTGAAAGATAATGTTGATGTATGCACAGGACAAAACATCACATCGCAGCACTTTACTTTACACAATTATTGTAAATAAGAACTGAGTCTTCATAGGGCTACCTGATTTGATGCAGAAAAATACACACACACAATTTCACCACAACTCCACTTCATGTTATCTCTAAGGTAATCTAGTGCAGGAGAATTAAAGATGTAAACAAAGACTCAATAATTAAACAGATTAAAAACCTATTTAAATGATAATTGCAGGTAGCTTTAACACCGCTTACAGTTCACACAGCCCTCCTCGGGGTGTACAGCTTTTGTTTCTGGCACCTGTAAGTGCCCTGTGCTGCTAAATATTACTGGGAGCGCATCCTGACAACGAACCTGATGTATATTAATCAGTTGCCCTTTTTCGCCCTTCACTGCCTGGACGTGATAATTTAAAATGTAAAGGATGTCCCTCCCTCTTTGTAATTTACAGTGCATTATCCTTATCTTTGTCCCAGATGTTGACCTTTAGTTTCTCCCGCAGTGCCAAAGGACGGCCTGAAGAGCCAGGCGGTGTTCGACGATATTCGCATGTCGTACATTAAGGAGCTGGGGAAAGCCATCGTGAAGCGCGAGGAGAACTCCAGCCAGAACTGGCAGCGTTTCTATCAGCTCACCAAGCTGC
Organism: Adelosebastes latens; assembly: GCA_916700685.1. Lineage (NCBI taxonomy): Eukaryota > Metazoa > Chordata > Actinopteri > Perciformes > Sebastidae > Adelosebastes > Adelosebastes latens. The sequence goes on from CAKAKR010066659.1 coordinate 22,567, forward strand.
TAGACTCCATGCATGAGGTACAGAGATCCAGCATCCTCCCACATCAGCAGTACATGATATCAGCTGGTGGTTATTGACCACCTGCTTTCTGCAGCTTTCTTAATCTCTCTCTGCTTGTGTGTGTGTGACTCCCCTCGGTCAAACTGACACCGATAGCTGCACACAGCAGAGGAGAGAGGCGAAGAGCAGGGGAAACACTGAGGCACATAAAAACACACAGCGACGTAACAACCCGTTGGTCGTCAAATACCGCACCCAGGTGCCTTGTTCTTCAGTATCAAACGTGGGTATGAGAACGGGCCCTGCTCACACGTTGTGTGCTGTTATTGGCTGGGGGGGTTACACCCCTGAGTGAGGCCCAAAGGCTCTTCGTTTACGCCCAGAAACGTCCCAAACACAGCAAAATAAGAAGAAAAGAGAAAATACAGGCAGGGGGCTGCAGGGTCTCTGCAGATACAGACACCACCACACACCTCTAGCGGGTCAGAAGTGATGAATGAGAGGGATTATTTTTGTTTGTGTCTATACATTGTTTTTTAGGAAAATGCTTCATATTATACCTTAAATACAGAATGTTTTAATGAAGAAATGTATCTCTCTCTCTCTGGTGTCTGTAAGTACAGTGTACGTACCATCTCACTATACACCAGATATATAGAATGCCAATATAAGATGTGTGTTTTTGTGTTCATTTCCTCTCACACGTTCTCCTCTGTGTGTCTGCAGTATGTCGGTGGACTGCTCAACTTCTGCTTCTACACGTTTGTGAATAAATCTTTGAGCGTGGAGTTCCCGGAGATGCTCGCCGAGATCATCAGCAACCAGTTACCAAAATTCAAGGCCGGGAGCGTCAAACCACTCCTCTTCCACCAGAGATGACTGAGCCCCGTAACGGACACAATGCCTTAAAATCCCACCACATCACCTCACCAATCCCAACCCCAACCACCCCACCCCCCTGAGGAGCGACGATGACAGGGCCGAGGATCCGAGGCGAGGAGTGAATGATGTTTTGTGGGAGCGAGTATGCAACTTTGTGTAGTGGCTCACGGGTCTGGATGAAGAGAGAGCGGACAGACTGGAGACAGCGAGCACAGAGGTTTTTTGTTTTGTTGAGCAGTCTACGATGTTGTGTATAACAAGTAGGAAATGTTTGTAAGATAAAAGATTATCACAAAGAGATATAGGCTAGCATCCATGTCGTCTCAGGTTTCTTACCTTCAAATACAGAACGATATCTAAGATAGATAAAACAAATATCTATGTACAGGTTCTGATAGTATTTTCTACATTTTCAAATTGTAACAGTTTATACAATTTTCCAGGTCGTTGTTACCTGGGAAGGTAACAAAGCTTAATTAATAACATGCTCTTAAGTAGGCTTTTAGACTGTATGTTCCTCATTTAGTTTTTATAGGAGGTTGTAACAAAATGTTTATCAGTCATATGGGGAAAAAACTCTGTTTTCCTGTCATTTAAAAAGCATTTCATTGCTTTGATAGATACCTTGGATATAAGAAACAATTCTGTTGGATTGTTAATCATCGTTAGAAGGATGATTCCTCCCACAAGTCGACCTCTTCCAGGTTTACACACGTCTATTATAAAAGGGAAAAAAATATGTGCCTTTTTTGCTTCAAAATATCATCTTAGCCATTTCTTCCTTCCTGTTCAAGGCGTGCTCTCTTTAACCCACCATGGTATACCTTCATCGTATGTTGATTGTACTTTTTATGTTACATGCAGTTGCAAGTTTTCCTTTTTTTTTTTTTTTCAATGGCTGTGTTTATCTTTAGAAGTGGCAGCTCGGCCCATCCTCTGTGCGCAGAAATGATGAATATTCAAAGCCTGCTTCCTTTCACGTGATCTCCCACGCACTCAACTCCTTAATAGCGATTCGAGCACTTTGTATCTAAAGGCTTTAAAGGACTGTGAAGAAAGACTGTTATGCTGTACCAGTCTTCATTATATGACTTTAGATGGAAGTTATGAAACCTTTTCTATAGGGAATAGCCGGCTTTGATATTTATTTTAGCCCCCACTCCTTCCCCAATAGACTAATAATGGAATGTGTTAGATACCTGCGTCTACCAATCAGAGAAGAGAGTAAGTTACATACATAAGTATGTTATTGTGTTTGCAAGATTATGTCATTTTTAATTCATCCGGAAAACAAATTTCTGTGGTTCTAACAAAATAACCGTCCTTTGTATTTTAAGTTATTTTTACAGTCTGTTTTGTAAAACTAACAAACCTGCAGTCATGATTCTGCTACTAATGATCCTTCTTCGACAGTATATCCATGCTCGCAGTACACATCTGACTTTGGATATTTCATTATTGAAAGCCTTTGCATCGTGGTTTTGCTGTATTTGTTAAAGGAATTGTTTAACATTATGAGAAATGCATTTATTTGCTTTCTTGCCAAGAGGAGATTGATACCACTCTCGTGTCTGTACAAAAGTAGCTAGTTAGTGTTAGCTTAGCATGAAGACTGGAAATGAGGAAACCTCTAGCCTGGCTCTGTCCAAAGATACCAAACATCTGCTTACCAGCACCTCTAAAACTCAGTAATACACATGTTTTATCTTGTTTGTTTAATCTGTACAAAACCAAAGAGTAAAAACAACAGTTCCCAGTTTTACGGGTAGTTATGTGCCAGACTATTTCTTGGCTTTGACCAGTTACATCCTGGAGTCTCCGCTGGTTGCCTGGCAACTGGTCAAGAAATAGTGAGACACATAACCCCGGTAAAACGCTGAATTTTTTACTTTTTAATCAAACAAGATATAAAGTGTATTGCTGAGTTGTAGAGGAGCTAGTAAGCAGATGTTGTCACCTTCAGACTGAGCTAGGCTAGCTGTTTCCCCCCATTTCCAGTCTTTATGCTAAGCTATCTTGCTCCTGGCTATAGCTCCTTATTTACACACATGCTAGTGGTATCAGATTTCTCGACAAGAAAGTGAATAAACGCGTTCCCCAAAACTATTCCTTTAAAATTAACGGTTTGTATGATAGACAGCTTGTGTATACGGCTTTTTGGATCAGGCGTCGGCAGATTCATATTACCCTGAAAACCTCCGTCAGCTGCTGATAACCTTTGACCCCTCCTTATTAATAAGCCTTCTGCTCCTCTAACGCCCCGTAGGCACCTTGTCTTAATGTCTGTTGCGTCTTTAGTACATTTCCACGTTTATTCGCCTGTCTTGTTAGGTAGTCGAGCCCCAATGTTTGAAAGCACTTGGCATCGGTCACCTCATGGAGTCGTGTCACAGTGAAAGTGTAGCGTCGCTGACTGGGGAGGCGGGCAAAATGGATCCTTTACTCTCTGGGAACTATTTCAGTGCCAAACTCCAGTTTTGTCTGTTTTCAGTGATGCTGAAAGTTGGTCAGTGTTTGCATCAGAAGAGGGAAGCTAGTCCCAGTATTGAAGCTTCTTAATTTGTCCAATTATCTGAGCATCTGTCCCCTGGATTGAGGTCATTATTAATTATGATAACTGAGCTGTATTTGTAACACAAGGCACTCACAGACGTGTTGTGTAATCACACAGAATCATGTACGTCTGCCAGTATCCCTTTCCTTGTGTGTTGTGTAAGTAAGTGGGAATTTGAAATGTGCTGCAACATTTTCATCAGCTGTCATCTCCGTTTATGTTGCGTGTGTATAAAGCACAAAATAATCCAGGTTTTGACACGAATGTTAACCTTAAAGAGGAATTCACTTAATTTAAACGAAAAATGCTCTTGACGTATTAACGATGATGCCCTGCCAGTTTAAAATAATTGGATAAATATGTCAAGTGAGCGACTACAAAGTGCTCATTTAATTATGGAAAATGTCAAATTGTTTTACTGTAGCTAAACTATCCCAACAACAAATAGAAAAGCACTCATTAAATGAATTGTGAACTGCTTCCCATGCTCAGGTTGTTGAAATTTAATGTCTGATTCACACAGTATGTGGTTGTCCATGTTCAGTCGTTTTATGTCCTGACTTTTAAGAACCAAAAACGGTCAGTGTGGATTCCCAAAATGTGTCTGCTTCTGTGATTTATGGTGTATTTTTTTGTTTTTGTCAAGATTAGGAACGTTTTAGGAATGTGCTGCCACCGTCGTCATTAATACCCAGGCTCAGAATACTTATTTTTCTTTCTGATGTTTATTCAAAATAGTTGAAAACCATCTTCATTAACTGCATAGGGGTTACTCATGGGTTACTTTCACATTCAGTGCATCCAAAACTCTGCTGCTGTTCATTTAAATATGAAATCGCACACTTGCCTCTTCTCACTCAAAAATGTATCCTTGCTTACTTTCTTGTACATTTTTGAGGGGGACAACTGAATATGCAATAGAAACCATCACATAACAAGATGTGGTTGCTTCCTTTTTATTTCAGTCTTTTTTCCAGTATAAGCTATTTGCATACAGGAGATTCACATTTAACATTATCTCTGCAGGCCAGATTTTCAGGAAAATACACATAGTCAGTAATCAGTCTACACAGACTGCACACATAAAGCCTATTGATGTTTGACTACAAGGTGACCAAAGCAAGCACAGACAAATTCAACACGTGTCAGTGTAAACTAAGTAGCTCCTAGAAGACAAATGTACAGTTCTTTGTTTTGTTTTTTAAACACTTTTTTTTTTTTTTTTTACTCTTAACGTGACGGCTTTGGTCAAATTGTGTAATACTGTGAATAGGATAGAAGTCTTTTTCACACACAAACTGTTTGTGAAAGTAATCAACCAGCTTGAATCTAAAAAAAAAGATTTGCACTACCCAAATATTGTTTGAAAATCTATTTTGTATAAAGCATATGCAGACATTAACTTTTCAGAATTATTAAGGGCAGATCATGTTTCACTGGTATATGCTTTCTCTAAAAAAAAAAAAATGTGTTTTGCTTAAAAAAATTGAATATGTACATATAATCCATTGTAAAGAAAATGTGGTGTCTTTGTCTCCAAATACTAGTTTTTCTATACCTCCCCCTCTGTATTATTTCTCCTATGTAGTGTGATTCCTGTTGATCTTTTCCTCCATTGATTAAAGGTCGAACTGTACGTCTTTGTGTGGTACTTCTCAAAACACAGAACTGTATGCTGATGTTTGCCATGATATTAACTCGATGATACTGAACTAAGGAAACGGTAAGCTCGTTGTAAGACACTTTTCAATTATCACAGCAAGCACTTGTTCATCAAATAAATGCGCTTTTCCATTCTGACACCTGGTTCATTGACTGTTGATGAAGACTCTCGGAGTTTACTGAAATTCTCAACCTTAATGTTCATTGTGTTAAAGGACATGTAAACATCTGGCGTCAACAGCTGGTTGCCATCAATCCTCCAGTCCCATCACTACTTGAGAAGTCAGTGCTGACTTAATTATTTATCCGCGATCGTGACCTTTCTCTGATCTTAACCTAAACTGTGTCTTAACCGAGTACATCAAATTAAAAATAAGTACTTGTATAAGTAAGTTCTTGCATACTGTAAGTAAGTACTTGCACTTTACCTGAGTATTTCCATGTTATGCTACTTTACACTTCTACTCGTCTACATTTTAGAGGGAATTATTGTACTTTTTACTCCACTACATTTATCTGACAACTTTAGTTACTAGTTACTTTTCAGATCAAGATGTTTTTATGTCAAACATTTATAAAATATGTCATTATATGACAATATGACATTACTGACTACACACTTCATGTTAATTTGAGTTAACCTTAGTTTAATAAATTATGTTTGGTTTTACATATATACCTTGTATGGACTTCCCTGTGCCAGTCTGTGACAAACACGATATAGCCTACAGTAGTTAAGATTAGCTCTATAACTTTGGTTTGTAACAGTAATTTTGTCATACTTTTAAGTAAAAGATTAGTACTTCTTCCACCACTGCTAAAATTAGAATTGTGATATTCATGATCATATAGGCTTAGTGTTGTTTTTCTTTATGATGAATTACCTAATTATTTAGTAGCAAGTAAACAAAAGAAACAAACAAAATAATATATTACTACACTTTGTGAAGAGTCATTTTATAGTATGTAAAAAAAAAGTGATAAAAAGTCATAGTATAGTATGTAAAAAAAGTCATAATATAGTATGTAAAAAAGTGATAAGTCATAGTATAGTATGAAAAAAAAGACCCATAGTATCTATAAAAAAAGTAATATATGTAAAAAAGATGATAAAAAGTCATAGTATAGTATGTAAAAAAAATTCTAAAAAGTCAGAGTATACTATGTAAAAAAGGCAGTATAGTATGTAAAAAATGATAAAAAAAAAAAGTCATAGTATAGAATGTAAAGAAATTATAAAAAGTCATAATGTAGTATGTAAAAAAAGTCATAGTATAGTATGTAAAAAAATATGAAAAGTCATAGTATAGTAGCCTATGTAAAAGTGATATAGAAAGTAATAGTATGGAATGTAAAAAAAAACTGATAGAAAAAAGTCATAGTATAGTATGTAAAAAAAGTCATAGTATAGAATGTAAAAAAAGTGATAAGTCATAGTATAGTATATAAAAAGTCATAGTATAGTATATAAAAAGTCATAGTATAGTATGTAAAAAAATAATAAAAAGTCATAATGTAGTATGTAAAAAAATATGAAAAGTCATAGTATAGTAGCCTATGTAAACGTGATATAGTATGGTATGTAAAAAAAAACTGATAGAAAAAAGTCATAATATAGTATATAAAAAAATCTGTATAGTATGTTTTAAAAAAGTGATTTAGAAAGTAAGTATGGTATGTAAAAAACTGATAAAAAAAAAAGTCATATTATGGTATGTCAAAATGTCATAGCATAGTAGACCTATGTCGGAAAGAGTAAAAACAAAGTGATAGTGTAAAGTTAGTGTTGAGGTGTCTATCAGTGATCTCACTTCATCATCCCAGCTGGAGGTTGAGGAGTCGTGGACGCGCACCCAGCTGCCGCTCTGTGATCTCTGCGCGCGTTCACGAGCATGTGAACACCTGACCGACCACTGCAGGAGACCAGAGAAGCTGATTCAGCCTCTCATGGTAAACACAAACTCCTCTACAGACCTCACTGCTGTGTTTAACTGTGAGCGGGATGACGGATGAGGAGGAGATGTTTGCATCAGAGGACCAGACGGTGGCCGGCGGCCCTCTGCGGGACTTCAGGAGTCTGACTCGGCTCTACTGCATGAATGGCGGACATCACCTCCAGATCCTCCCTGATGGGACGGTGCAGGGCCGGATGGAGGACGGAGACGTGCACAGTAAGACTGCTGCATCACATCACATCACACATCACACAGCAGCATGCATGCACACTTTACACTCACAGTAAGACTGCTGCATCACAACACAGCAGCATGCACACTTTACACATCCAGGTCAGTAAAGGAAGTGAATGCATCATGATGTATAGGCCATACATCATGATGCATTCACTTCCTTTTTGCAGCTGTGTCACATTCAAAGAGACTAGACATTCATATATAATGGGGAAAAAGTGGAAGCCAGTTGTTGATATTTTAAAGGGGGATGCAGCATCATTTTGGCTTGGAAAGGATATAAGTAGATCTGTTTTTTTGCACAGGTCTATTTGACTTTGAAGTTCATTTTAAATCTTTTTTTTTTTTTGCTCAAAGTCTTTTTATTGGTATTCTGTACAAAATCCAATAAATCACAGAAATAATTGTATAAACTGTTTTTGTTTTTTTTCTTTCTGTAGCTGCTTGCCAATTTTGTATTGATTAGTACATGGACATTTGTGATTATATTCTTTTACTCTATTGGTGATCTATCAATTTGTAACACCAACCTATATAATTATGCTTAAATACCAATAAAAAATTGATCACAAAAATAAATAATTGTATAAACAAATTATATCCCCCCCATCCCTATAACAATATTACTGCACCATTAAATAAGCAGAGTTACTTACATTTATACATATAAATGAATTCAAGCCGATAGAAACATAAATGAAACATATACAAAAAAAAGCTAAGTATAAGTTGTGAATTATATGTAAAAAAAAAATATATTTTTTAAATTTTAAATCATATTTAATGAGTTTAACTGCATGAGGAATAAAATGCAAAATGACACTTAATTAGCATAGACTTGTGATAGAGGGGGACAGAAAGATGAACTACTAATGTAAATATAATGTATCATGGTATAACACACACATTAGAGGACACTATTTATTATTGGTAAATAGTACAGAGAAGAGACATACAAAAATCTACTCAATAATGTCAATTATGAAAGATCATGTAACACACATGCCAACATTAGGATAGTTCGATAGTAGAATCTTTTAAATAGATAATTCATACGACACCTTCTCACACAAAAAGTGCAATAAACAAGTGCAATACCTCAATCATATATCTTATACTGTATATACTGTATATATTCTTAATATGCCTGTATATGTTCTTAATATGTAACTTGTACAAAGTATTTTCTTTTATAATTGTGATATAACTTTTTATTTTGAATGGAGCTTCCCAGCAAAAAGCATTTCACACGATTGTACCTGTATAACCGGCGTGACAATAAACATCTTGAATCTTAAATCTTGAATCTTGAATAGTTGTCTTTATCAGTCCTCTTACTTAGCAAACTACCATATGTGCTGTGATATTTTGTGAAAATGTATTATGTTGTGTGTATGAATTATATGAGATATGTCCTTTATGTTTCTTATCATCTGGCCAGGGACAACTGATGGAAATGAGCTTTTTAAGCTAACTCTGGCTCATTTATAGTTGTTTTTTTTCTGGTGATCAATGAGCAGTCAAAACTAAATAAATACAATACATATTTGCCATCTGTCCTTTTTATTTATTCGTGATTTATACTTGAGTTCATCCGTTTTAAAATGCCAGAAAGACTGACTGACATTGAGGACTTCAAGACAACAAATTGATTTAGTCCCAAGAATAACAAGGACGCTCTAAAATTAATTTCTCCTGCACCATTTTTTTTTCATTTCATTAGCCTGTGCACTAGATATCATTCATTTAGCCATTCAACTCTAGAGCAAGGATTTTAAAATGTTAAATGTCTTCTTCTAAGAGGAAACAGCCAGAAAGTTTGGAACGGACACAGAAATCTCAGATTTTGTAGGTGCCATTTTGCTCTGACCAGAAAAGAAAGTGACCTGTGTTTATAGATTTCAGTTGTTGCCATGTTATTCATTTTCATTTTCATTATTTTAAACTTTTGTTTCTCCTTGCAGCTGTTTTAAAGCTCAAAGCTGTGGACAGAGGTGTAGTGGTCATCCAAGGAACAGAAGCCGGACGATATTTGGCCATGAGCGACGAGGGCCGATTGTACAGCTCGGTGAGTATCTACGATAGGCCTGGTGATGTTATGTGATAGTATATTAAACTTAATGACGCAGACAAATGTAGATGAATTTTCCGTAATATCTGTAGTACATGATTAATTACTCTTTGGTGACTGCATTTTTAAACTTTTAACCTCAAACCAAACAACTGAAGTGCTGTCAGCTGTTTTTGTGTTTATCCCTCAGCCCACAGTGACTGATGAATGTTACTTCCTGGAGAAGCTGGAAGAGAACCACTACAACACATACGTAGCTCAGAAATATCAGGAGAGGAACTGGTACGTAGCTCTGAAGAAGAACGGAAAACCTAAACTGGGTCCAAGAACTCACATCGGACAGAAGGCCATCTTCTTTCTGCCCCGACAGCTGAGTGACTCCGGGGAGTGAAGACACTCAGTGTAGGAAGCTGCACTGGGATGGATTGTTTTATTTTCTATACATCTATTTCACCATTTTATTTCATGAACTCGGCCAGAACAAGACATGAAGAAGAAGTGGTGTGAAAATGGTTGTGGACGGAACGTGCTTGCAAAAACAAATGCGTCAAGACCAAAAGCAGGCGAAGCTGCAAAGTCTTTTTAAATCTAATGCAGAGGTTTTCAAAGGGGGAGGCTCCAAACAGTTTCAGGGGAGGCTCAGTGAATGGAAGTGAAACAATATTACATTAGTTATTACATCAGTTATCAAAAGAAGATCACATAGAATAGCCTAAATGTGTGTGAATATATGTTAAAGAGATAGTAGTGTCAGAACTAATATGCCTTAGGATATACCTTGTTATGTATTTGGTGTAGTCTGAAGTTATGTCACAGCAATATGAGGCTATCTTGGCTCAATTGCTGAGTCTATGGGATCTATAGGGCGGGGGGGGGGGAGAAAAAGGGCGCCTTTTTCCACGCTTTGTCTGATGGGAGGCCCCAGTGTCTCAGACTTTGACCCCTGATCTAATGCATAATTATTAGGTCAAGCTCGCATCAGAGCTAAAGCACTAACACAACCTCCCATTTTAGTTGGTTGCAGGTCTTCTTTTTGCACTGAAACGTAAATAGAAAACAAGAAAACCGTATCATCAACTGAGGTTCAACCTGTACTGATTTTACCGACTGAATCTGAATTAGTGGTTCTCAGACTGAGGGGGCATTTTAGATGATTTTGAAGGATGAGGAGAAAACACTGATCAATAATATTCCATAATATATATATTCTATTATTATTTTTTTAAAGTAGTATAGCATTAGGTAATACATTTTTAGTTACTTAAATGTCCTTGTTTTATGATCATTTTATCTGTGTAAAGTGTCTTTGAGTATCCAGAAAAGCGCTATATAAATAAAATGTTTTATTATTATTAAATTGTTATTTTAAAAATTGTGACGTAACTGATGTTTAATTGAAAATGTCCCATTTTCTCATAGACTACTGCACTTGAGTGAAAAATGACATTGTGACCCATTGATTGAGAATGTCGTTGGCTTGTTGGAAGTCGTGCTTCGAGTCCTTTCTAGTTCCACTTTTCTTCAGTCGACAGAGGAGTAATGCCTCAGCAGATTAGAAGAGAAAAAAAAATCAATTAACATCTTAAAGGGCTGTTGGACACTCGCTTCTTCTCCATATAACACGGTGTCACAAGCTGAAAAACTGTTATTTCATATTTCCAGCAGCAGTTAGACTTTGCTGCAACCAATGTGTAAAAAATGACCCATTAAACAGACATAAAAGCTGCCCTTGAGCCACACATTTTAATGTTCATGCCCTTTTCCCACCAATAACGTAGCTCCATAATGCTGTAAATAATATAATCTTGTATCTAATAAAATCCAGACAACTCAGAAATGATGCATTAAAAGTGACATTTATTTAACACTAAACGTTTTCTGTACAGTTTCATAACAACAAAACCCCAAAGGTTGCAGCTCTACGTCACATAGAAATAAGCATAATCTGTCTGAGTACTAAGTCAGTACCAAAGCTATGGCAGAAGTATGACGTTAACTGATTTAAATCCATTAACTTCTTCTTCTTCCATTGATAACGGTGGTTAGATCATGAAAAACTGCATTATCCTTGTTTTATATGTCTGGGACTCTAAATAACGATGGGAACATCCTCTGGGTTTTATCGGTTATGTTTCTAAAAGTGCACCTGCATACAACATTCTTTGATATAGTTTGATACCCACAAGATAACTAACATCTTACACCGTATTAATCATTTTCAAAAAAGAAAAGAAAAGAATAAGAAAAATAAAACAGATTTCCCTTCCCCATCTGTCAATTAAATCTTAAGGCAAAAACCCACCTGAAAATGGAATTTGAGTTATTTTTGATGCTCTTAGATAATCGGATCATTAACAGCTGAAATCCAGACAGCCAAGAGTCGTTTTCCATAATCACAGAGCTTTTCCACTGACAATGAATGAGATGCCGACTCCGCTGACTCACTGAAGAGTCATAGAAAGGTCAGGCTGTTACATGTACATGAGCTTTCTAAGGACATGAACCAGATAACGTGCTCACACGCCCATAAAAAATCATGTTGGTTGTCCAAAAACATCTGCATCTCTTCGCCGTCAACCGTCACCGTTTAGCCTCCCTTGACATTTGTGGCTTTCTGGTTTCTGGCTCGTTTATCATTAAAAACTCATCTCAAAATCATATTTGTAACCTAAAATCGCATTTCCAGGGTGGATAGTTTTACCTGATTTAAATGTACAACAAAATATCTAACAGGCAAAATCAGAACTTCTGATACATGGATGTCATTTTTAATGTGCTCTACTGACGTTTGAATCACAAGCATGTATGTTTTATTATGACAATGCCCTTAATGAACAGTTTCTCACAAGTTAAAAGCAGCAGACAACACTGCCCCCTCGTGGCTAAAAAAAGGGCAACACTACTTAAAGCCAACAGGTGAGTGAAATACGTGGTATATCAGCATTTACAGCCTAATGAAAGCTTGAACTCTAGGTGTATGTGGTATCTAAAAACAGCCTATAATTATCACAATAAAACCATGACTAGTGCAGTTTACTAAGTGTGTCGCATGCTGTGGCAAATCTACCCAGTGTTGTATTAATTAATACCTGTTGGCTTCAAGTGTCACCAACATGAGACGCTCCCTATTTATTGACCTTAAGGGCAGATGCATGCTCGTACGCTACCATCAAATGATATAAGCCATTACTTATACATTACAGACAGAGATGTAAATAGCACTTAACATTCATCACTAATGAGTACATCAAGGGAATATTACTGTTAATCATTTTCCATTAATAAAGTTTTAAAACAAAATAAAACAAGTGATATAATTCCTGAATATTTTTACTGAGAGTTGTCTTCATCTATAACTCGTCGGGCCGATTTCTGGTGCCTCCACTTAAAATTTGAGACTCTTCACAGAGTTACTGCTCGTGTTGGTCACGTCCGGTCCCGCCACATCCAACATCCTGGATTTAGGTTGAGGGAAGATGAAGATATCAAGTCTTGAAATGGACTTCAGAAGTATTGGTTTAATATTCAAGGATGTGTGGTATAGAGACAGAGAGACAGAGCCCACAAAGGAGGGGAAAACAATTCATCGCTCTCCGTTGACTTTGTACGGCGTGATTGTGCCTCCTTGTCATTTTTGTCTGCTGGCATACAACAGACAGAGGCCTAAAAGATGCTGTGTGGTGGTGGGATGCACTACCAACAGGGTAAAGAACCCAGAACTAAGTTTATATTAGCTGCCAAACTGAAAAACTGAGCCTTTAAGAAGACAAAAGTGAGGCATCAGCAGGAAGAATGTGAAAACTGGGGATCCTGACACTCAGTTTGCCTAATGTGACATGTGCAGCAAGAATTTTGTGTCAGTTTTACGCTAAATATATCTGTAACTGTCTGTAAGTTAAGTTAAGCTAAAGCATTTTGACAGTATGTAACTTGTGGAATGCGGATAAATCAGAAAGCTACGCAGTAGTATGTTTGCAAGTGCCTTAGCTAACTACAGTAACTTGATAACAGATAGCTAACATTAGCTTGCTAACAGCTAACTTGTCCCAGTCCCATCCCATCATCCTTTTCTTCATCACCTGCACCCCCGGGAGACATATGGTGCTAAAATGATTCCTAGACATTCTGAAATCTAACATTTTTAGGTAGCTACAGACAATTTGTTAGGTTTCATCCCTTGATTGCATATTGTGGCACCGATTTGTTTCCCCTCCGGTGGGCGTGGTTTTCAGAGTGTGACGCATTGCGCTCTGTCTCTATGGTGTCTGTGGTTTGTCAGTGGCTTTGTTTACATGCACATTAATAACTCAGACTGACAAGATTAAGGCGATACTTTATCTTCAGCCAGATTTAATTTCCTGTATCTATCTTATCCCAAGTTATCATCATGAGGATGCCACGAGTACATCGAGCTAACATGGATTTCCACTTGATCCTTGACTAAATTCCATCAGGGTCTCCTGGGAGGTAACCCAAGGAATTTTCCTATCAAGAATAGTTAATACTGGCTAAATTACTTTTGTTTTGTTAGTAAAATCTATAACAGTTTAAAAGCAATGTGACAACCCTCTCTGCCCTGTCTGTCTGTCTGTTACTTGGTTCGTGTGGCTACTTTCCCTGCAGGTCTTGGGCGTGAGATGGGCGTGGCAGAGAGTCGTCAGTGAAATGGCAACACCTGGGCTCGTTAGCAACACTGGCAACACCTGGGCCCGGCATGCCAGTGCTCGTTTAAAAACCCTGTTGGAGCTCAGATGCTGGTTCCTTCTTCTCCCTGAGACACCCATTTGGGGTTGTGTTGCTGCACCATACAACACTGAACTTAAACCAACAGTGGCATGTGGGATCAGTAAGTTCAGCAGTGTGTGTTTGTTTAACTTTTCCTCTTATAGTGTTTTTAAATTAATAAATAATTTGTTAATTGGTTTGGTTATGTGCATCTCTCTTTTGTCGTGGCCTTGCGGTGTGGTTTGTGACAGCAAAAACAGACCAACAAACTGATCAATTCAACTTATAACATTGTTGGATTGAAGATGGCGAGAACAAAATATAAAAATTGATGCAGCAGAACCAGAGATTCCATGCATTCCTCTTCCTTGTCAAAACCATGGTGCCTACATTACCCATAATGCAACTCGACTGCCTAAAGTTCCATCAAAGATTTGGGGGCGTTGTGCCCTGACTGGTTAACTTACTAAAGAAATATTTTAATAGCATCTGAAACTTGGGTGGTAAGTAATGCCAGATATTTATTTTTTTAATGAAGTAAACAGTTAATTCGCCTTAATCTCATCACTCAGTGTAACTGGAGTCCTGTGTGCATGTAAATGTCTCCAATGACAAACCATGACGAGAATGGCCAGATTAATACACCTTACCTCTAATAGATGAAGAGTACCCTTGTTCGGGGAAGGGTAGCATAGGTGGGATCGGCCAGTTTACGCACTCTGGAGTAGTTAACGAAGCCTCTGATGAACAGCATGAAGCCTGGGGGGCAAAGAAAAGATATAATGCCACATAAGATAATCACCTAGATGTAATCGTGGGAAATATTTGTTTATAAGTTAATGTCTCTCGCTTACCCAGGGCCAGGAACACCCACCACAACCAGTACTGTCCATCAAAGTAGCCAGGGAAGTAGGTAGAAAACTGGAAAACATAGAAGAAGAAATACCTGTTAGGAGCGTTACACTGATTCTAGTTTAAACAACCCATAAGACATGAGCCTGGAAACTTTATCCTGCACCTTTGTAACACTGCCACTCAGTAGCCAAACTGGTTTTGGTGAATATTCACTAAATAGCTCTTACCCTGACAATAAGAACCCATTTGATGAGGGACAGGCCGAAGCCAGAGATGGCCCCGTATCGACCGGCGGCTGACGTGGTCAAACAGAACGACAAGAAGAAGCCGATCCAGTTGAAGAGGAATGCCACTGGTGATAAAAAAAAAAAAAAAGAATGTCATTTTCAAAGCATGACCAATAGAAGGTGGGAGATTTTTAATCAGTCTAATTGTCAAGTCTATTTTTGAAGCCATCAAACTGGCTGGCACACATTCTCCTCCTCCGTCTTTTGCTGGAAAACAAACTTGTGCAGTGAGTGTACTGGTATTTGCACGCAGCACATTATGTAACAGCCTTTGTGAACATGCCAAATTTAATTTAGAAAACCGCATACCAGAGCCCTTATTCAAGAGCAGCTACACAACAAATGTTAAATGAAAGGAGAGCGCATGTCTTTTCATGTTCAGTGACCAGATTTCTACAGATATATGCAGTAAATAACCATATCATTTTACAAGTCGGCGAAACTGAATGTCAGTTTACTGTCTTAGAGAGAAAAACTGTACACAGGTGAGCTGTTGAATTGCTGAACGAGTTCTTACTGAAGAAAGTGAGCATGAAGATGCCGTCATTTCCTATTCGCAGCTGGTCAGCGTCTTCAAAGTCATCCCTGGCCACGAAGTCATCCTCCTGCACAAACAGCAAGAAATGTGTAGATATATTTCAATAACTTGTGTTTACCTCCAATTTGTTTTATTTGTATTAGTACCTGACATGAAATATTTCCTTTTAGATTAAATTAGATCAATCTACCGTGACTCTTCCAGTGACCAGCGGGATGGCTGCCTCTTCTTTGCTTCTCTCAGCTTCATCATAGGAGGGCAAAGTGGTGGCAACACTGTAGGATGGAGGGTTTGGAAATCTCCCTCCATCTTCCTTGTATTCAAAGAACGCTGTGGAGAGAACGAGCAAATGAGCATTGATTCAGGTAGAGAGGCCTTGTCTCAAAATAAACTCCTCTAAATATGATAAATAAACTCCTGAGCATTGCTGACATTGTACAAAAAAGGGTCTTTAGTGTTGATTTATCATATACGTGGGTTAGGCTAATATTTAAGCTACACACAATAACTTCCTACACTTTAAAACTAAATCAAATACTGTGGAGTCATTGTATATATATATATATATATATATATATATATATATATTTGTATAAAGTTGTTTCACCTTATTGGTAACGATATAAGGTGAAAATGTCGTAGACTGACCAAGTAACATGAATATTAATAATATTTATTGCAGTGAGATGGCATTTTCACTGTTGAAAGGGATGTTTGACCCAACAAACCTGATGTTAGAGTATGGAAACCATCTCCAACCACAGCATGTGTGCCATATTTAGTGTTTTATCACCCTCACTATAAAGCTGGATTTAGTAACAATATATCCATTTAAAAAAACATTACAGATTTTAGTAGCAAATGATAAAACATGAGTTGGCCTATCATTTGTATTGTTGGCACATATTTATAGGCAGAAAATCACCAGTTGGTATCTCCACTAACAGACAGACACAGATAAATAAACACAGTCATAGATAATTAAAAGTTGTTCTCTAAAGAAAAAAACATGGAAATAAATGTATATCTAAAAATGCTGATAACTGCAGAACTGAAATCATCCAACGTTGACTGATTTACCAGCTGTTACGAAGGTTTGGTTGCTGACAGACAAAAATCTACTTTCACTTCCTTCAAAAAGAAAAGCAGCATTAGAGGATTATAAAACCAGACCAGGGACGAGCTACAGCAGGAAGAAAAGCATTAGCAGTATCTGTGTCCATTACTGTTCATGTTTTGTCCCGTTTAAGCAGAGACTTTTATCTGGGTCATTTGGCAGATATCCAGAATACTCCTTTGTGTTGTTCAAACACAAACAGCATTGTACCAGATCAATATACTCACCCAGGAAGAGCTCAAAGCTACACCCACTTATGCAACGTGTTGACCTATGCCCTCTTAAGATGTGAGATTACAAACATCAGACCTTGCACACGAGCTATTCCTCTCTACATTATTCATTCCAAGGCTAACAGTGTAGGACAAGCTAGAGCAGAAGATTGCCATAATTATATGCATTTATTCAAGTACTGCACTTTAGTACACAAGTTATGAGGTACTGGTACTTTACTTCATTCACTTGTAAGATTTCAGTGGGAAATATTGTACGTTTACCCTTGTTTTGAATATTTATCTGATGGCTTTTTTTACTATGTACAATAAGGTTTCAGATGCAAAACACATCATAAATTTCTCAAATGCAAAGCAGAGCTATCAGAGAAGGTTCGTGCTTTGTGAGAATAATGTGACACTGTGGAACTATTCTTCACTTTTGCTTCTTAGACACATTTCACTGCAAGTACTTCTACACTCGACTTACAGAATTAGTATGTAGTGGCACTGGTATTTATGGATTTCTGTGCTGTGAAGGTTGCTAACCTGCATTTGCTGCAGCAATGCTGCTGTAGGGTGGTGGCGCGTCCTGGGCAGGGCCCTCCTGGGATGGCTGGGCCGGTTCCTCCTCATTCACCAGCTGAAGAAATGTTAATAAATGACAACACAACAAACTTAAATTACAGCATGTAGAAACCTGTACTTGTTGGATATGATGAATGAAAACTCTTTAATTACTTGAAATTTAGAAAAGGAAACAATTCTCCGAGTAGGGTTGTGCAATATGTTAATATTTATATATCTATCGTGAGATAACAGATATTTGTCAACTGTCGCCACACTGTTCATACCATATCTGTTGTTTCATCTGTAAACACGGTCTCACTGAATTTCCAGTTGCCTGTATAACACTATATATTGACACTGCAATGTGAACTTACAAGAAGATTGTATCCGTATTGCCCACCTCTTTACTCAAAGTAACTCTTGGTTTGCAAATCCCACGTCTATTTCGGCCAGATATTGAACAAGCACAATACAGATGGACTGAGGTGCTTTATGGAAAACATCCTAAAATTGTGCCAACTCCTCAAAGAGTAAGTAATCAAAGAATCACTGATATTACACTTGTAAATATACTGTGCAACAAGTGGTTATGATGGACATGTCTGCAACCAATATTTTCCCAAAAGAGGAAGAATTAGCTGCACCGTTCTATCAGTGATAACACAGTAACCTCTGATACATCATCAAAACTACATAGCCTCAATTAAATTATGAAATGTGCACTAAAGATCTCATACATCATGTGCATATCAATAAATGTTAATAAATGAGCAGGCTTCGCATTAGATAGATAGATAGATAGATAGATAGATAGATAAATAGATAGATAGATAGATAGATAGAAACTTTATTGATCCCGAGGGAAATTCAAGTGCAAAACATGTTAGTAAAAAGGCAGTAAAAAGTTAGTAGTGCAAAGTACAAAAAAAATATACCAGATATAAAAATACAAGGAGATGAAGAAAACTGTTAAAACTGAATATAGTGCAGGGTAACAGCTGAGATACACGACTATTAAAAAAGTGAATATAGTGCAGAAGAGACTGATAAAAGTGAGTATAGTGCAGGGCAACTCCAGTAGCTTAGTCTATGAAAGTGCACTGTGTGCATTATTCATATATATGATATATATTTTTTTGTAATGTTTTGCACTATGGAACTGTGATGCTGGAAACTTGAATTTCCCTCGGGATCAATAAAGTTGTATCTATCTATCTATCTATCTATAAGTTGTTTCAGCAATTTTGGGGTTGATATCATTTGTTACACAGATTTGGTGATAAATTTAACCATTTTTTACCACTTAAGAATTGATCAAAAATGATCAAAAATTCCTCCAAAATACCACATTAAGACACCAAGACTTCGAGGAACACCATAGAAAAAGCCTTGCTGTGATTTGGTATCAAAACTTTTGACATTTTGAGATTTCTGCAAGAATTATTTTTTTTTTTATACTAACTTTTTTACTGCCTTTTTACTAACATGTTTTGCACTATGGAACTGTGATGCTGGAAACTTGAATTTCCCTCAGGATCAATAAAGTTACTATCTATCCATCTATCTATCTATCCATCTAAAGTATAATCTAATATCTTTAATCTAACAACAGTAGCCTCTAACAGTGCCACAGTCACATTTTTGTACATTAACTGCAATTAAACATCTGTAGAGACAATTATCCTCCTTTATATTAATACGTGCTGTTAACAGATTAGCAGTTAAGAAGTGTCTAAACTTGTGGCTGTAAAGTTTAATGAGGCTGTGATTATCCTAGAGGTCACCACAGGTCATTTTATACAGTGAGGGCAAGTTTTAAAAAGAAATGGTCTCACTACAATGAAAAGGCTACTATGGGGACTAACATCATCACACATGAATACAGTTGGACTCATTAGATCCACAAGAGTCTCAGCTTTACAGTGATACCCAATTTATGTAATTCAAGACTGTTTAGGGACCCCAGTATGCAGAAATATTCAAATACACCATTTTAGAATAGG
>CAKAKR010066659.1:42251-81375 GCA_916700685.1 Adelosebastes latens
TGATGCTGGAAACTTGAATTTCCCTCAGGATCAATAAAGTTACTATCTATCCATCTATCTATCTATCTATCTATCTACATAGCCTCAATTAAATTATGAAATGTGCACTAAAGATCTCATACATCATGTGCATATCAATATATGTTAATAAATGAGCAGGCTTTAGTATTAGTATTTGGATGTGGAGTTTAAGTTCCTGTTTGCATTATTATCTGGATGTTAGTATTTGGATGTGTGTAGTTTAAGTTGCTGACAGGCTGGACTGGTCACTGATCCGGCACAGTCAGGTAGTATGACGGTTCTGGTTCAAGGCTAGACACAGTGACACTACACACTCAGCATTCCTGTTAGGCCAGCCAACACTAGCCAGCTCACATCACGAGTAACTAAGCTGCTAAATGAAACTGGGTCACACAGGCTTCAACTTGTATGTGGTGAAATCATGATTATTCACTTAATAGTTTATTTCAGTGTGAGAAATGTGTTTTTTAATAAGATATATATCGCCAAACTGAGGCCTGCCCGTAAACAAATATGTATTGAGCTGGATGTTTTCCTCTCAGTGACTACAGGCTCATGATGACTACTGGTAGCTAGCTGTTAGCTGCTAACTAGCTACAGTTTAGTGTGCCAGCAGACTGTTACATACCTCTTGATATCTGACGTTGCTGTTTTGTTCTGCCATTGTGGAAGAGGAGCGAAGTACTTGAACACGTCCTCTTCCTACTTCAGCTGTGAAGATGTGTTGTGTAAAGAAGAATCTCTCCAAAGAAGTATTAAAGGTATCGTTGTTAGCTGCTAGTCGGCCATCTCCTTCCTTCCTTCTCCACCTCCTGACGCGATCCTCCTGATGGAAGGACCCGCCCTACTCCGCCTCTGATTGGCTAGCACTCGTCGCCTTCGTTGATTTGATTGGCTAGGTACACGTGATGGATGTCAGGGTGAGCCAATCAGAGGCGGAGTAGGGCGGGTCATGCCATCGCCTGGCAGATAAATGAAATAGACTAAAAACATTTGCCTCTGATTAAACACCATCCTTTTATCCACCATTCTTTTACTTCTATCCATCTACCTATTTATATTTATTTTACTTTATTTTATCTTATTCTTTTTAATCTTGCCTTAATTTGATTGCACCCTGACTGACAGCCAGCCACCCCCACCCCTCTCAAGCGCACACACACAGTCACATGATATTGATCTTGCCCAGTTTTTTTAAGTTTTCTTTCTTTATTTTGTTCTTTATTTATTTATTTGGTAATTTGTTTTTTTATTTTTCTTTAATTTATGTTTCTCTCCATTTTGTTTTATCCATATTTCATTTTATTTTATTTTGTTATGAGGAAAAGGAAGAAAGAGAAAAAAAAAAAAAGAAAGGAGGAAGAAATAAATAAATAAAAATACAAGAAAATAAAAAAAATAAAAAAACTCCTCAACTGGACGGGCATGGGCCATGATGCCAAGGCACCAACTGGGCCCCATTTGCCTCTGAAATGTTGTGTGGCAAAAGTATAGATAGGTTACTGTGTGCTTTAAGAAGTAGGGCCTATGAAGAAGTAGAAAATCCACGAAAATGCTCTAATAAAATAGAAGAACCTCGAAATTGTACATTAGTATAGAAAGTACTTGTCTGAGTAAATGTACTTATGTTATATTCCACCGCTGGTAACAATGACTCCTATCCTATAGGACACTATCTCTTTTTTATTGTATTATCTTTTCATTAGCACCTATGGGCTTGTCACAATCTAATTTCGTTGTACTACACAATGACAATAAAGGGCTTGAAAAATGAAATGAAATACTACCATGCTATTTAGTATGCCAGAAAAAGATTTAATATGTCCAAATACATAGTATAAGAAATACAGTATGCCAAAAATACCAGGATGTCCTGCTACACCCAGTCGCATTTTGCAGTATGTTTTCTGGCTATTCTGATCCACAATCCTCTGCACAGCACATATATGAGCAAGGTTCAAGGCACAATGTTATGACAAAGAAATATGTCACAATTGTATGCATACTGCATGCAACAGTACATACTTTGTAAGGACAGCTGCAGTATGTATTAAAAGTAAAAAGAAAAACTATGCAATTTGTAATGCAGCCTAGTTGTTCCATGTTGTCACATGACAGGAGGAACAGCCTGAATACCACAGCACCATCCCCCATTCACACACAGAGATACAGAGATACAGAGATTAAAAATTAAATGCACTTTAATTAAAAAGAACAAATGAGAAGCAAAGCTGTCCAAGCAATCACATGGAAACCTGAATGGCCTTCACAATAACAGCACCTGATTATTTCTGCAAGGATTAGTTAAGGTCAACTCCGAGCACTGCTTGGTGTTCACCAATGCATCACCACCAGAAAATAAAGGAATCATTGGAGTGTTAAGTTTTAAAAAAAATGCCTCATGGATCCACAAAGTTTGGATAAGATCTCCTCAGTTCTTCTTTGGCACTGACTGAGGTGGCTCCACCAGCTTGTTGTGAACATGCATCATCCCTAAAGAAAGAGCAAGAATCAGCATGTTGATTCTGTGATTAATGCCTGTTTTGCAAATATTTTTTGCTTATGCAACCTGGGTTGCAACTCACCTTTGAAATACTTTACAGTTTTGACCCGCAGTTCCAGGGTGGCGTCTTCATCACATACAAAAACAGTCTGTGGGTGCTGCTGAAACGCAGACACCGTCCACATGTGATTCACACCGTCCTCTATAGCTTTGTATAAAGCAAACGCCTTGTGTGCTCCAGTGATGAGAATCATGACCTGAGAAGAAATTGAAGATGTGATCTGTGGCCCGTGTGACTGAGCAAAAGCAACTTGCAATTGGTGTTTTTTTGGTGCATCAGGAAGATGAGTTCTGCAACTCAATGTTCTGACAGAAAATGATCATTCCTAACGAATGGTATATTTCAGATTTTGCAAAACCATAAAGCAGAAGCAAAACACAGAACAGGACAGATGGTTCACATTCATCTAGGCTTCTAACCTCTTTTGCATCCATGACTGTGCCCACTCCCACAGTCAGTGCCATGGTGGGCATCTTTGAGAGATCCCCATCAAAGAATCGGGCATTAGCTATGATAGTGTCCTGTGCCAGGGTCTTCACTCTAGTCCTGGAAACCAGACTTGAACCAGGCTCATTGAAGGCAATGTGGCCATCTGGTCCAATACCTGACAGGACAGGAGGAGTCATTTAAATTTTACTGCCGCTTCAACAATGACCGCAAAATCAATTGATACCATAATGGGATTAGCACAAATCTGAAATATGAAGTTGGTATTCATTATCAGCACTGTGACCTCCTGACCTCCGACAAAGAGCTCGATCCCCCCAGCAGCTGTTATCTTTTCTTCAAAGGCTGTACACTCTGCTTGCAGGTCAGCAGCGTTGCCATCTAGGATGTGGGTGTTCTCTGCTTTTATGTCTATGTGCTTGAAGAAGTTATTCCACATGTAGGAGTGGTAGCTCTCAGGGTGATCTCTGACAAGTCCTATACAGGGTTTTATGACAGTTTATTATACGTGATCACGGTATTCAATGATTCCTCAATGTGTAAGCGTTTTATGTGGGGAGAAACATTGAAGACTTACCTACATATTCATCCATGTTGAAAGTTTTTACGTACTGGAATGAGATTTGGCCCGTCTTGTAGTACTCAATCAGTTTCTTGTAACAACCCAGGGGGGTGCCTCCTGAAGATAGACAAAAGCTTACAGAGCGAAAGCAACAGAGTGGAAAATTCCAGTGGAAATTCAATTTCCTTTCCTTACTCTTCTATGTTTCAGAGGAAATTATTGGATTTTTTTACTCCCCCAAATTTATTGGATGGTTGTACTTTGCTCTTTGCAATATAGAGTTTACATGCAAAACATCTAATGTCACAAAATATGATGTATGGTTTGATTTTAAACTCCCAATCTGCATGGAGAAGACAAGCTAAAACATTTAGACAGTTCTCAAGTTACAGGTCCATGCAACACTATTATAACTTTCTGCAAGAACACAAGTGAATCTACTTTTTTATACAAGCTGATTTCAATAATAGTTGTACACATTTAAGTATAACTTTTTCATTCATGGCAGGGCCTGATGGCTATTTCCGCCACTGACACTGAATCAGCAGATATGTGTGTGTGTGGGAGGTGGTGTGTTAACGTTTGTTTGTTTGTTTATTTAGATCCCCATTAGCTTTTGCATAGCAGCAGCTATTCTTCCTGGGGTCCACATAGTTTACATGGTGACAATACAAAAATACACATTCACACTACTCATCATACACTAACATAACACATCATAATACACGTAAAAAACAAAAAAACACAGAAAATAGAAAGGCTCCTACTGAATCTATCATGATCTAACAGATAAATATCATCATTTAACATGGAATGCCCTTAATACCCTTACACACCCAAGAATACTTATTAATTACTAAAGTTTCTTCTTAAGTAATGCTCTTTTAGTGTTTTTTTAAAACCATATATATCATTTTGTTGTGTAATCTGATTTGGGAGCGAATCCCATTCTTTCATTGCTCTGTATACTTGCTGTACTTTGACCTTATTTGGTTTTGGATCTTGGTAAAGTAAAACAACCTGCAGCAGCATGCCTTGTGGAATAATTGTGTGTATCTGTACTAAAGGATAGTTTTTTATAAAAAAGTTATCTGCATCTCTGCTTTATACACTATAATACAGATAATACAGTATCTCCAGCATTATTTCTGAAATAAATGAACACAGGTTGCCGGCTCCTACTCACCTGTGGGAAGCCCCAGGGTGAAGTATCTGTCCGGTCCAGGGCTGAAGAGTATAATCTTGTTTCTAATGTACTTTGCAGCCCACTCGCTTACCTGGTCGTAGTCATTGAGAATGATCAGCTTCATCGTCTTGGACAGAAAAAAGCAAGAAAAGATGATCGGGGTGCTTGTCTGAAGGAGTTCAGCCTCGAAGTAAATCAGGACAAAACACACCTTAATCAGACTTTAGACTCATCAAGGTAACTATCATCATCCGGAGACAGTAAAATGAGATCACTGTTGATGCACTAGTCTAGTGTTGCTCAACAATCTGACAAAAAGTCAACTTTGACATTGTAACAAAAACTTTCACTGTAGTATTATAGTGTCATCACATAACACAAACAAAATAGGAACATAGTTATTGTGTACACTTTACCTTGTTATGTATCTGTAGCTTTTACTCTCAGCAGACAGGATCTGGATGATCATGTGATTCCTGCTGTTGAATACCAGCAGCGCTCACCACGGAGGTGACGTCATCATACCATCAGCTAATGTGAGCTAGCTAGTAGCTAATTTGACTTGAGAAATGACCGCACAAAGTCTCAGGGGTGTTCTTTAAGCATCCTTACATTGCCGAAAACTGCTCTGTCGAGTGATTTAACGTTACAGCTTTTTTAAAAACACATGGAAACATTGCAGTCGTGTGCCTACATGTATGAGGAGAGCTAGCAGGAGCTAGCAGGAGCTAGCTAAACAACCCAAACCAGTTTGCAACTGGTTGCTAAGCGACATGGGCGTAGCTAGCTAGCTGTTAGCTAACTTTTTTACAACAACTTTCTCACTTTATCAGGTTTATATTTAACCCATAAAGCTGCCTACGTATTCAACAAATTAGCACTAACATTACATAGGTTAAATCATTTCAAAACTTAGCTAGCTAATCATGTATCAACTGAAATTGATTTAACCTGTTAACAAGTTAGCAAGCAGGGCCGTAGCTAGGATTTAAGAGATACTGACGTCACAAGCCCATTACACCAGCCCCCCCACAAACAATTCATTTAATTATTACATTTAATTGTCTGTAGATGTGGATACATGTTTCTCTAATACTGGTTAAGTCCCTTTTATTTTATTATTATTATTATTATTATTTTATTTAAAAGGGACCATGTACAGTTTAAAACATAGATGTCACCATTTGATGCACCATACCAGATTATAGCTTTAAGATAATTCACATCTGTAGTCCCTTGGCAGGTCAAGACAAAGAAACATACTACATATTTTAGCTATGGTGACCAGACTTCCCGGTTTGTCTGGGATTGTCCCGGATTCAAGCTGTGTCCTGAGTCCCGACAAATATCTGTAAAACACTAAAATGTCCCGGTTTTCAACATTCACTACTAAATTGTCCCGGTTTTCACCACAGTTATCATAATAATAATAATATTTAGGCTACTATTTAATACTTGTTTTCAGACTTTTATCATATTTTGTCCCACTCAGTATTAACCAACCTAATATAAAAAAATAAACAATGCATCACATGTCTGAATCTCTGTATGCGTGTCAATCAACGATCTTGTTCATGTGCGAACATGCTAAGCGCTGAAATAATTGTTCCCAATCCTAATGAACCTATGGTGCATGCATGAACGTGTGGTAGGCTACACTTAAGGGTCCGGGTTTGGGGGTTTGAAAATATGGTCACCCTAATTTTAGCTGTTTGCCAAAAAGCAGTACAATTTTAAGATTTTGAGTCTAAAAACATATCAGAATCATCAGTCATTTAAAAACAAAATATGCATAATATGTGTTTAATATGGACCTGTGCCTTCAATAGTAGCTAAACAAAAGCGACGTCTATGTGAAGCCTTGGGTAACGTCTCTTTGGACAAAGTAATAAAGATGGCAGAAGAGATTTTCAATAACTTTATTAAAACCATATTGTGACACAGACCAGAACACTTACAGGGCACACAACAGAAATAAATACCATTATGTGTACAGCGCTCATTGTCAAACAGGCTTATTGCGGCTGGTTTTTGATTTATGTCATCCAGAAAGAGAGAGGGCATGCTATGTCATCAGACAGAGATACCACCAGAAGCTGGGCTCAGTGTGCTAATCACCCTGCCTGCTTTAGACTGTGGAGTGCAGTTCCTGAAACACTTTACCTGCTCTGATATACACCCAGGCTGCATCTCAATCTGAAGCAACCAGCTCCCGTTCAGCTTTGCTTAAGGGGGGGCGTTAGGCTGCTTTAATCAAGGTCCATGTCAGGCTTGTTGTCTGTGGTTTCTGAGGTGGGGTTGCCTGTGTTCTCAGTTGTTCCCTTGTCTGCAGTTTCTTCTTGGGGTTTCTCCTGTCCGTTGACGGGCCCGTTCTGCTCTGCAGGGGTGTCCTCCTTGGGAAGCTCCACCTTGGGCTTGGGCTTGGTCACAATGGGGTTACAAGCACCAAACAGCTCCTGGAAAATTAAACAAAAGGACACTACATGTAATAACGGTTTTATTCAAAGACATATAGTTGTGTGGGAGATCTACAAATTGATCCTGGCCCAATAAATAATATAGGCACCAGAGTTACTAATGTGTTCCTGGTAGATAGTTCACCTCAGTGTCTCATGTTGCAACACTAACATATGTGATGAAATGGTGTTCAATTTGTGTAACATGTGCATGAGTAATAAGAGCTGGACAAACCTAGCTGTCTTAAACAACTTGTATCTTTATTCTGCATGTATGAGAGTCTCTATTTTAAATGTCCTGCATTCTAGTCACTTCTCTCCGAACATTGGTATTGTGATGTTCTAATGGAGTAGACACTCACCCTTGTTTTTGCTTGAATGTCTTTTACTTTGACGGAGGGATCCACCGTCAAGCTCTGTTTGCTTTGCTGGTTCATGGCGCTGTTCATCCACATCATTGCATCACCGGTCAGTTTGTCCACTTTCTTGACATCTGCCTCATCTAAATGGTCATACTGCTCCTCCTGGAAATCAAAAGGGAAATGACAAAAGTAGTGTTACTAATTACCACAGGCATCATTACTTTTATTTGTAATAAAAATGCCAGCATTCCCTTTTGAAAAGCACCTTCATTTTGTACGCTTCCACAAATTTCATGTACTGCTGGATTTGTTTTCCCAACTCCTCAAATGCTTTAGGTCTCTCTTCAGCCTCCGTGTACCTCTCCTGGATGGGCTGGCCAAGTTTCTATAGCGAACACAGTATATGTGTCAGTTAAAGAAATCAAAAGGTCAACCAAACAATGGAGGAAAAAAAAAGCTATTGCAATAATTACCTTTAACTCTGCCAGTTTGTCAATGTACACCTGTTTGGATTGGTCCTCTCCATCTTCATACAGCCAGTTCTCAGTATCCTCCAGCTTTAATGACAGGGCATCCCTGTCCTGAAAATAAAAAAATAATTTCATAATATGTAAATTAATTGGAGAGTGATTTTAGAGATGCTAACTTTGACCACTTTACAATGAGTCGAGAGTGGCTGTTTACTCACAGATTCGCCGACAAACTTCTCCAGCATCCCGTGTAGTTTGTCCCTCATGTCGTACACGTACTCCTCCACGTAGTTCTTAGCGTCATTCCTCTCCTTCTCCAGCTTGTCCTGCATGATCATCTTACCCTGAGGAGAATCCAAACAGCAACTGTAACCGCTAAACACTTCAAAATAGATCAAGTAATGAAGGATGGGTGGATGTGATGGCTGAATGTTTAGTTACCTCATTTTCTACAAAAAGATTGAGCATGTCATCAGCTAGGTGCCACTGTGGACTGTTTTCAATTGGAAGGTCCAGCACTTTTGTTTTGACTTTGGGCTTTTTGGCTTGTGGGGGCTGGTCGGTCTTCTTCTCGCCTTTGCCCTCCTCTGGGGTTATCTAAAAAAGGTAAGAGAATAGGCATTGAGATTCAAAATATCACTCGTATTATGTTTCAAATGTCTAAACCTAATACATGACAAAATTGAACATTATAAGCTTCTCAAAGACATGATTTATTGTGAGCTATTGTGTTGAATTGTATCTCATTGTAAAGACAACAGACCTATAGAACAGATCTTCTTGCTTTCTTGCTCACAGAAATTGAGCATCTTACCTCCATCTCCTCGTTCTCACGGGGCGTCTTCTCTTCTGCTTCTTTCTGACCATCTCCCTGACCCTGCTCATCCTCATCGGTCTGCATCTTGTTCTGCAGAGGAGTAAAAAAAATAAAATGTTTTTGTCTCAAATAGTAGTACACATACTAATCTGATGCTTAGTGTAAAAGGACACTTTGTGATGAGAAAAAAAGGACACTTAATGGGGCTGAACTACCTCTCCATCTTTGTCATTGGCCTGTTCTGTTTCCATGGGTTCCTCTGACTCATCACATTTCTGCACTTCAACCAGGGAGGCGCTGGACACGCTGAAGATACCGTGGATGTTCACTCGCACCTTGACTTTCACCTTGGAGCTCTCCCCAGATGCCTGTGGGACAACCTTCTGGACCATGAACTGACCTAGAAGGAAGGAAAAAAAAAATAAGTGTCAATGAAAATTTGTAAGGCCTCTCCGGATGCAATTCGTCTTGGGAGGTGAGGTCAGTAATTTGCTTTTGCTCATCAATTTGATCATGTTTATTAGCCCAAGTATTTTTCTCAGCGCTGAAGGCAGAGTTAATACTCGACTTCCATTTGTCAGGTAGACAGAAACATGACAGGATGTTTGTTTTGGAGTCGTTCTATCCCCCAGTGGTCACACATCACTTAGGAAGCTTTAGCTGCTTACCAATAGTGGGATCAGGGTAGGGCAGCTCATTAGCGCTATTGTAGTAGGCCTCCAAAGAAAAAGGATCTTTCCGGTAGAAGGTCAGCACTTTGGAGAAAGGTGCTGCGTGGTTCACAGGAAATACCTCGCAATCACTGCAACAAATGAATATTTCATAATAAGTATTACATTCAATAGTCAAGACTAGAGACAAGAGGAAAAAAATAATAGAAATTATGATTTTCTTTTTTTTTTTTACCTCAGACCTTCCTCTGCAGCAGAATGCCACTTCAAGGAGATGGGATAGGGAACAATGTCTGTGATGGAGAATTCACGCACTTTGAAGGCAGGTGACAGTATCGCGCACTGTGGAGACACAACCAGGGGTTCAATGATAAAAACGTTTAATCTGAAAACAAGAAACATCCCTTTCACATCAGCAGATGCTTATTCGAGCGCTGATGTGACTTTCTGGCGAGGGTCGGAGACCAGCTGTAAAACCAAAAGTGTCATATACCTGCAGGGCACATCCTCTGGCTACAGCTTCGTCAGCATTCAGTGTGGTGTTCAGCTCCTTCCCGAAGAATTTGCTGATCCTTTCTTTGACGGCTGGGATCCTGGACGCTCCCCCCACGATCTCTACTGCATAGATGTCATCCTTCTTCAGTTCTTATGGGACAAAAACGCAGTTTTATCATCACACAAACCAAGAAACGGCATACATTCAAGTTCTTTGACTGATTTAATAAGAAAGACGGGTAAATAAAGTGAAGTATATCACAATTATACTCACTGGTTTGTTCCAGCAGACTCTGCAGTGGAGCCTCAACTCGGGCAAACATATCAGCAGACATCTCTTCGAACTGACCCCTTGTGCAAGAGAAAAGGTTAACATGACTTAAGCTTTAATAAGGAAATTTAAAGTGAAACGGAGTAGATATGAACCGTGGATACTAAAAGCGAGAAATTATTTCTTGTTGGTCTACCTGTTCATTTTTCCAGAGACATCAATGTCATTCATGAAGCACTCAATGTTAAGTGGCAGGTCGGAGGAGTTGGCGCTCATCACTCTTTTCAGTTTTTCACACTCCTGGTAAAGCCTGACCAGAGCCCTGGGCTTTGTCTTGGCATCGATCTTGTACTTCTTGCCAAACTCCTCACAGAAGTGATTCACCAACACCTCGTCAAAGTGCTTCCCTCCCAACTCTGGGTCACAAGCTGTAGCAAGGACCTAAGAGATGAGGAGAAGAGGCCAAGAGAGAGAGTTGAAGGAATGAAACAAAGTCTCTGATTGATGATGAATGTTTGATATGCTGATTTAGCTACACACCTTGACTTTGCCCTTGTTAAAGGCACACACTGATGTTTGGTACCCAGAGTGGCCCAGGTCCACAAACACCACGTTCCTTGCCTTCTCCTCGATAGCAGGGAGATCCTGTTTATAGATCCCATACGCCAATGCGACTGAGAAGAAAATTGTGAAATTATTAATGACGTTAACATGTACTGGAATCAGTAAAAGCGTGCATTTTGGCAGCCGCACTCAACAATCAGTAACCTGCACATCATTGCCAAAGCCCTGCCCCAAAAAACCAAGTACAGACCTGCAGTCGTCTCATTCATGAGCCTCAGGCAGTTGAGACCAGCAATCTGAGCAGCATCTACTACTGATCTCCTCTCAGCGTCAGTGTAGTAGCAGGGAACCTGGTTACAACAGAAGAGCATTTGAAATTACATTACACCTGTGTGGGTGGAGCATTTAAGCTTTTTTATGCTGGCGAGGACTACATATTTTGCCCCTCTACTCATCATGTACAAGGACAACATACAAAACAGTGCAGTAATATGTAATACTTACAGACACAACACAGTCAGCCACAGGCTTCTTGAGTGCATGCTCCGCGGTCTCCTTCATCTTGGTCAGCAGCATGGCGGTGACCTGTTCAATGCTGAACACCTTCTCCTCCTCCATGTACATCACCTTTAAAAAGAAACAGCCAAGAAGAGAAGATGATTCCTACTATGTCTCCTCAAAATTTGTGTTTTGTATAGCAAATTAATCAATTATAAATGGGCCAGTAAAACATCTTAACCTTTGGTCAAATGTAAAAAAAAAAAAGATTAAATCTAACAATAAGTCGCATTTCCAAACATGTACAGATCATTTCACATTGCCTGTAACTAATGTCGGTCTTTACGGTTTCCCTTATACTTCCACTGTGTCATCAAGGCTACAAACGGTCTTAGGTCAGCTAGTGATGACACAGAGACATTTCACAACTTCAAGAGGCACACATGCATATGGGTGCAGTAAAATGTTGTTCATATACAAGCTTTTAGTGCTTGTTGGCATTAATCCTTTATCTGAAAACTCAATGAGCGCCACCACAGAACAGAAAAATAATTAACTCATTTGGTCTTCCAAACTCAAAAGATATTCATGCCTGAATTAAATAAAAATTGTACACCACTTTAATGAACAACATCTGTAATTGTACCCATTTATGGGACTGTATCATACTGTGTCTATTGTTTTATTATCTTTACTATATAGATATTTTGACGATATTGTGAAAGTGTGTTTTCTTTGTATCTGCTGATGTGACAGAAAAATGTCTCCTTCCGGTGTAGCCTACTGTCTTCATAGATTATTGCCCAATCCCACAATGTCCACACTCACGGACTTTGAGTTTTTGTATACACTTTCCGTGAGTCCGCATTTATGCACATTGCCTGAGGGAATTACCTACAATTCATAGCTCTGGGACGTTAAACACAGGGTTCCCAGAGTAAGCCCCTGAGGCGTTAAAAAAATAAGAAGGTAAACAAAGAGGACGACACACACATGAAATTAGAGGAATGCAAGCAGAGTATATATTACACACATGACACATGGTTTATTCATTGAGCACTTTTTAGCATTTTTCTCAATGATGCTGTATTGACAAAAACGAGTGAATTGATTATTTGACAATAAGGCTACCTCTCCTCTCACAAGGCAAGAGCCTGGAAGATGTTCAAATCAGACAGTAAGAAACGTAAAATAAAAACCCACAATCGCCAAGGTAACGTAATATGTCGCCGCATAGTGCTGTCCTATTTGTATTTATACCATTTCAAGCCCCTGCAGCCTCTCACACTCAACCATTTACCAGGTGACTTCAGTTAAGTCCCTTAAGGTTCAGGGTTTAAGGCCTTAGGGGGGACATTGGGATTGGGCCTATCAGTCGCTCTTTATTATCTCTGCCCTGACGAGTCACTGTGAAATTGAAACTAGTTATTGTTTTATACTGCAAATACGCTCAACTGAATAAAGACTTGTCTCCTTGCTCTCACAGAGAGCGTCTGAGGAGTGACCGAAAATGTACGTGGCAGGTTGACAATTATCTGAGGTGGCGGCTGGCCAAATGATAACAAGATATAGGAATCATTACAGGTCTCTTCATGAATACTGAATCCTACAAGGATAATTAGGAAGTATATCCAGTGTGTCTGGGCTATTACTATACATTCTATCATATCACTTTAACTGTGAGTGTTCCCTCATTTTTTTCCTTACCTTGATGCCAGTTGTCCCTGTGGGCATTTGTGCAATATCATAGACCAAACTGTTTTTGAGGCGCTGCACAAGGGGATCCGAAAACGCCCTGCCATGAAACCGCTTGAACCCTTGGACTGTGTTCTTGCAGTTTGTGACGATCTGTGAAAAAAGATAAACTCTCTATTAAATAAACACATGCACATCTAAGCAAATTATGCATTCATTACTTGAAAACTTACTCTATGTTAGTGCTGTATTCTATGTGCTATGCATGCCTAGTGTTGTCCGGGGACCCCCAGGGGTCCATTGCACTCTGTCAGGGGGTCCGTGAAATAATTTGCTATAAATTATGAAATTTATTATGAAAAAATAAGCATATTGTGTCCATTACTCCCAACCACAGCAGTTTTGGGCCAGTAGAAACTCTGATATGATTGTGACACACAGCAATAAGCTCTTACTGAGAGTCCACTTCAGACTGGTAAGTTTAAAGATCTGGATTTATTAGGACTATGCCAGTCTGGCTACTGTTCAGTTAGTGATGATACTGATCAGTTAGTTGAAATGTGGGCAATAACTCCTGTCAAGTCGAATCTGATTTCAATAAAAATCACCTTCTGTTTAAAAGGTAAGTGGTATTAACATTCAATAACTTTGCGAATTCCCCCCGCTGTGGGACTAATAAAGCATTATCTCCTCTTACCATAACATGATTCAGATTGAAATGTGTTTCTGTCTCACTATGAAACAGGTGTGAAGTATTTAGGTTGAAAAGTTTAGGATACAAATACTGTAGTTCCAATGGCATCTAAGAGTACAAATGGTAGTAAGCAGGGAATGCAATTAACACCTGCCACCTGCCAAATACAGGGTAAATGTTGTCTGTGGCAGGTGAAAATTTCAGGTCACCTGCCACCATGGCAGACAGGTTTTCCTTATATTAAGAAATATTATTTTAAAAAGCAATTCTGGAGCCTAAATTAAATATATGGTAACACTTCATTTTACAGGTCCGCTATTTCTCAATAGCTGGTAATTTATTTAATACATTTCCAGGAAAAGAAGAAGTTTTTTTTGCTTTATTTCCATGTCTGCTGGTAAAAAGATAATTATTAGCAAATAATTTCTTAGAAATGTCTTGAAAAACTCCCTGAATCATGACATTAGCTACCAGGTTAAGTTTGTGTAGACAATAAGTCACACAATGGTGAGATTTGTGCCTGATCAGAAGTGTCTTTGTTTGATGAAGAGCAGCGCACAGCCGCTTCTCAAGCCTACGGGTCCTATTTAACCATTATATACTATTTTAGCATATAATTATTAAATTATGTTTATAGTGACTGTCTCTCCCTCACACACACACACTACATTATTATTATTATACTGTTTGACTTGCACCAACAAAACCAAAGAAAATTCCTAGTGTATACCTCTTACACCTGGCAATAAACACCATTCTGATTCTGATTCTGATAGTAAAGTAATTTTCGATACATTCTGAGGTAAATATTGGGGTAATTTGTCAGTAATTCCAAAGACATTTCAAATAGGTAACTTGCTAATTAACACCTAATTACGATGAAATTTGCAGCCCTGTAAAATGAAGTGTTACCAAATATAGTCCTGGATTAAGGTTACATGATATATTCCATAATTCTACGGTCTGGTACCACTGAGTCAGTGTTTACAGTTTTAAAGTGTTCTACCTAGATTTCAGAAGTGGCAGACAAAAAAACTGAGTGGCCAATAGAAATGTTCAGTGACCTGCCACAGTGGCAGGTGAGGAAAAAGGTTCATTTCAGACCCTGGTAGTAAGCATATGCTTATTCGGTGTTACAATTAAGAGGCGGTATGAATCAGAATCAGAATCGTGTTTATTGCCAGGTGTAAGAGGTATACAATAGGAATTTGCTTTGGTTTTGTTGGTGCAAGTAAGCAGTATAATAAAAAAGAATAGATAAAAACGTTAGAATAAATAATACAAAATTGAAATTCTACCAATATACAATATACAAAATAAGCTATAAACAAAAATAAACATGATATAAACAGATAGTGCAAATATTGCTGGTGTGCAAACATGTGAAAGCAGGTCCCCCTTTTGTCAGGCTAGTGATCCAGTGTCCCATGTAAACATACCTGGCTTTTAGCAGCAGCACCGATCGCTCGATTCCGGGGTCCAAAAGAAACAAATGCTCTAAAAACATAAAAAAAAAATAAAAAAAAATTAAATTCTCTCTTCTACAACGTATTTTTTTTTTTTACAATGATGCAGCTTCATGTAAAGGTTGATGTAACCAGTAATCCCAATTGATTGTGATGATGGCGATTTCAAGATTCAAGATGTTTATTGTCACGTCGGTTATACAGGTACAATCATGTGAAATGCTTTTTGCTGGGAAGCTCCATTAAAATAATAAGTTAAATTACAATTATAAAAGGAAATACTTTGTACAAGGGCATATTAATAATATATACAGGCATATTAAGAATATATACATTTAGAACATATACAGTATAAGATATATTTTTGTGTGAGAAGGTGTCGTATGAATTATTTATTTAAAGGTCTGCTGGTGAGAGTCCTGTATCTTCTACCAGAGGGCAGGAGGATTAATTAATTATATTAGATTTCATCTTATAATATAATTAATGTTAATCCAACTATATATATACTCCTGTATGTGTTTCTCCTATGTATTATGGGTGTGAATAATGAGGTTATTATGGATTAATCGAGCAGTCTGACAGGCCTCCTCCCATCATGCGCTCATTCATGCCTGCAGTAAGAAAAAAAACACCATCACCTGACTGAGCAGGTTATCTATTATTACTAAGCTTTAGACTATGTCCAAGACGTTATTATAGTCCACAAGAAGCATCTCATCACGCGAAGAACCAGGATTTTCATTGTAACGTTACTCACAATGGATCCAGTTAAAGCTAGCGTGTTAGCATTAGCATTAGCGCTCACATGCCCGTTTCCTGTTGTGAAATCCGTTAGCATGCTAACTAGCATAAGCTAACTAGCATAGGCTAACTAGCATAGGCTAACTAGCTTTAGCACTCACATGCCAGTTTCCTGTTGTGAAATCCGTTAGCTAGGTAGCATGCTAACTAGCTAACTAGCATGCTAACTAGCTAGGCTAACTAACGCAATATTATGATGGAACAATAAGTGGATTAGTTCACCTTCTGTACCTGCTTTCAGAGCATATAATGAAACGTAAATCATACATAATATTGTACTCACGGTGTACATCGGTCGGTGTGTTCGTTAGCGACGGTCTCGATGCCCCCGGCTCTGGCTACCGCTACATAGCAGTTCAGATAGCCGACGTCAAACCCGACAACTGACATCTTCTCTAGCTAGCTGGCGGTAACGGTTAACAGTGTTACAGTGGTTACAAGGAAGAACAGAGATATAGATAACTCAGTGATAAAAGGTGACAGCAGCAGCAGCAGCAGCTACAGTGGAGGGTTTTGTTTTCCAGTCAGCGGACGGTGGTGATACACCCTTGTTCTTGTTCCATGGAGCTGTGTAGCAGCATGCGGTGGACCGGCTGATGAGAGAGAGAGAAGAGCCTTCACGAAGCTTCTGTGTCCGCTGACCAATAGCAGCATCCTGCTGCAGAGCAGAGCACCACACCATGCTACCAGGCGCCTCTACAGGCAGGGGAAGACATTACTGCAGCAGCAGCTTTATATCTGGACATATACACATAAAGATGATATTTCACTCTCTTGCCAATATTACTTTACCATATCTTTAAAGTTTTTAAGTGAAATTATTGTCATACTCTCGCGTGGTCATATTTTCTTATTATTATTTATTTATTATTATTATTTTATTTTTTTTAATGTTGGTTTTGTTTCATTTCTGTTGTCCTTTTATGTTTGGCACAGCTCTTTGTTTATGTTTTCGCTTTGCTTCTTTTGTATGTAAATGTTTTTAATGTTTTCTGCTGTTACTATGTATACTGTAATTTTGAAATAAAAAAAAAAATCTATATATTACTTTACCATATCCGCTCTCTCTCTTTTTTTCAGTACTTTATTTCAACAAAAGAAATGTATAAAAGAGTATAGGGAATACAAAGAAACAGCGCCAAAAAAAGACAGAAAAAAACTAAAAAACTTAATGCCAGAGGAGTTCAATGTCCATTCATTTTATTTCTTTTCAGAGTTCAAGAAAATGTACTTCCTTTAAAATATTGAGAGACTTTACAGCTTTTTGGTTTTTGACATTTGCAAGTAAGGTGCCATACTGCTTGAGTTCAACAAGAAACATTACAGCAGCAGCAGCAGCTTTATTTATTTATTTATTTTTTATTGCCTTTATTTCACAAACTGGTCAGACAGATAATAATGCATACAGTGCACTTTCATAGACTAAGCTACTGGAGTTACCCTGCACTATACTAATTTTTAACAGTCTCTTCTGCACTTTTTCTTTCTTTCTTTCAAAGGTCTTTTTATTAATTGTCAATAATCAATAGAACAGTCACTATACAAGGAGAGTTAATTTTTGTCTTTCTGAACAACACTCACCCGTGACACAACACATCAATCAATCATACCTGACAGCAACATACACACAGACAGCCACAGCTGGCCACAAAGGACCTAACTGATTCTCAATCATGGATACATCAAATTCAAATTGTAGAGAATACAACACAGGGAGAGTATCCGCAAATGAGTCATAAAATAATAATAATAAGAAGAGAAAAAAAATAAAAAACATTTAAAATATATATATATACCTACATATACACACACACGCGCGCACACACGCACACACACACACACACACACACACATACATACATACATATATACACACACTCAAACACATACAAATACAAATACACATACATACACGTACAAACACACATACATACACATGCACTTTTTAATAGTCGTGTATCACAGCTGTTACCCTGCACTATATTCAGTTTTAACAGTTTTCTTCATCTCCTTGTATTTTTATATCTGGTATATTTTTTTGTACTTTGCACTACTAACTTTTTTACTGTCTTTTTACTAACATGTTTTGCACTATGGAACTGTGATGCTGGAAACTTGAATTTCCCTCTGGATCAATAAAGTTACTATCTATCTATCTATCTATCTATCTATCTATCTACAGGTTCAATTACAAAGACGTGCAAAACTGTAAAAGGCATAACAAGACAAAATAACAGATGCCAGGGGATAAACAGCTTACAAGTACAAAGCCAGGGAAAATAAACATTTAGATAAATATATTAAAGGAGGTGCATAAAGTTACCGTCTTAATAGCTCTTTTGTTTTTGGAGGAGAGAATCAATTTAATGTATTGTTTGGTTTCATGTTCAAATACAAAAAAATGAAGGTTTAGATTTACTAAATTTGGATTTATGTATATGAATTTTAGCTAAGAGAATAATCAGATTAATAATATAATGTTCTTTGATTTTACTGTTACTTTTATGGAAATCAAACAAAACATTCTCTAGACATAGAATAAAATCAGGGTCAATATTATCAATAATGAATCTACTCATCTGTGCACTGATATTTCACTTTCTTGCCAATATTATTTTCCATATCCGTTCTCTTTAATATACATCCATGTATCCGTTATAATAATATACACCTGCTAATGCTGTGGCCCCCAACTTCCGGTGGCCTACTTCAACATAAAAGCCCCCATCCACTACCATTATTATAACTACTGCAGATAAATGCTTATCACTTGCCTTATCATTCTCACATGTGATTTATTAAACTTGTGACAGACTGCAGCATTTAGGTTGTCTGTCATTGCCAAATCACTTAAATTTATGCAATTATTTTTGATTAATCTGTCCATTGTATTTAGTCTTTAAAGGCCGTGTAAAGAAAATTCAGAGTTCTGTTTCCAAACACATTATAAATGTTGGAAAATAATTAATGAAAACATGTGCAAAGGCTGTGAACATTGTAGTACTGGATTGAGGAGTTAGACCGTTAAACTGTTTTTGTCCAGTTTTGTGTTCAGGATCTTTTAGGCGGGGCTGAAATCATGCCTCGATGACGCACTGGAATCATCCTTAACATAACTCCACCCATTTTCACAAACGTGGTTTTTGAAAGCCAAAATACAAACCCAGACAGTTTTCAAAACTTACATCGGTTAGCTCAGTGTTAGAAAATAGTGAAAAATGCCCATTAAACTTTACCAGATTCCAAGGCGGTGTCATCTTCGTCTTCTTGTTTTGTTCCATTAACAGTCCAAAAACCAACAATATTCAATTTCCATAACTATACAACAGAAAAGTATTAAATCATCACATTGGAGATGTTGGAACTACCAAACATTGGCATTTTTGCTTGATAAATGACTCGAGCAATTATCAAAACTGTAGGTTCCTTCATTTACTGTTGATTGACTAATCACTTCAGCACTAAATCTGCATTTAGTAAAAAATAACATTGATTTGACACCCACATTAAGTGAACATTAATCCAATCACAAAGAGATCCATCCATCCATTATCTGTAACCGCTTATCCCATTCGGGGTCGCTGAGGGGGCTAGAGCCGATCCCAGCTGACATTGGGCGAAGGCCGGGTACACCCTGGACAGGTCGCCAGACTATCACAGGGCTGACACAGAGACAGACAACCAGTCACACTCACATTCACACCTACGGGCAATTTAGAGTCAACAATTAACCTGCATGTCTTTGGACTGTGGGAGGACCCAGAGAAAACCCACGATAACACAGGGAGAACGTGCAAACTCCACACAGGAGACAAAGAGATGGCTGAATGAAATCAATCAAGACTTATTTCACATAAATATTTTTCTTCTTTATTGGTGAAACATACAGTTGGAATTAATAACAGAGGGCAGCTTTCAGAAAGGTGGCAGGAGTTCATTCGTCATTCTCGTAGTCAGCTGGATTCTTCCTCATGTCCTGCTTATAGACATGGTTGCCCCAGGTGTACGTCAGGTACATGACGGTCATTGCTGCAAAAGAAAAATTATAAAACAAATTAGCACCAGGACCATCGCTATATTTAATTGTATTTAGCCACACCTTGCTGTGCAATAAAGGCCATGAGTTAAATCTTAAAACCAATTGTTAAATATAATACAATCCCTGCAGAGATCCTGAAAAAAACAAGAAATATTAACCACATTTTTCAAATTTAATTTGAACCCTTTCTGCTATATACTGAAAAGACTTCAGACTGGAAAGAGTGTGACTCAACGCATCATCTACATGGAGAATAAAAAAAATATAATAACATGGTTTTAAAAATCAGATTTTTGATGCATCTGCACATTTATGCAAGGGTGAGCAGTATTTGCTGTACTAGCATAATCTTACTTTCCAAAGAACCAAAACAAAAGTTTTTCTATGATTTAAAGTTAATACATAGCATACAATGTTTACAAAATACAGATTACATTATTATGTACATGATTACTGAATAGTTAAAAATCTTGATTTGAAACTGACTGGTAAAATAGGGTTACATTTACAACATGAGAAGTAAAGAAAGATGCTGCTGGCACCTGTGGGCATGCACTTGGCATTTGACAGTATTGTTGCGTCAAACATTTGTCTGCTCTTTTTGTAGTCCATTATCACTTATCATTTATACCACAACATAAGCTGGGGCCAAAGCAGGTAACAGGTCTATTATAAGACTTGGCCCCAGCCCATCTCAACACCAAGGCTCTCGTAATGATGAACCTAGACGTTATAGGATTTTTGTATGAATGTGATTAACATATCACAATATGTATTGATATTACAATATAAAAAAACCTATATACAGTGGTGTAGGATTGTATCCATAAAATCCACTCCTACCTGAAAACAAAAACACCTCTGCCAATCTACAGTATGTATACAACCCCATTTTAGTTGCAAAAATGTGATCGGAGATAAAATTATAACTACCGATGAAATATGTCAATAATCAACATTTTGAGACTTTAATCAAAAATAAAATGTTTTCACTGCAGACAATGCCATACAGGCTGACAAAGTGGTGTGCATACAGTAGCTCTTGCCATTAATTTGAACCTACATATCTCAAGCTTATTTATGGTAATATTTAGTTTCTTTCAGTTATTTTTGTGTTGACATGGGTGTAGGAGCTATTTATTTGTTGTTAGTATTTAGCTGTTGTTTTACTAATAATAATTGTTTGAGTGAGTATTCTAGATGTTTGTATTTATTTATATTAGATTTTGATAGTGTTTCTAGTGCTAGTTATTTGATTAATTGAATTATTTTCTTGTTTAGTACATTTAGTTTTTGCATAAATTAGTATTTTTGTTTGTGAATTGGGTAACACTGTGGGCACCTGCGGCTAAATAAGTATGTAGGCAGGCAGGTATAGGACCAGCATGCACCTGGGTGGGCCTATGTTTTATTTTTTTACCAGAGCAAGGGAGGAATCGATAGCCATGATTTCTTTGTTTTTTCGTATGCTTGCTTGTTTTTTGGAGAAACAAATCATACGAAACACAGTAAGTTTGCATGGACAACTAATTGTAAAATACATTGAATAGAAATTGAATAACTCACGGGGAGCAACTTTGAAGAAAGAGGCTGTGACGCGTCTCCACACATTGGGGATTCCCTTGGAGAAGTAGTTGGGGAAAGCCCTCTGCTCAAAGGGGGACAGGCTGTATGTGACTATGTGCCTGATCTTGGCCAACTCTCCAAAGTGGCGGCCCATGTTTACCACAGAGCTGATCTGAAAAGACAATAAAGACATTTACATAAGGAAAATTAACAGGCAGCCATTAGCACCAAAATGTTTTCATGATTTGCACTAAATGCAAATAGTCCAAATCAAATAGTTGGAAAATGTATTATGACATTCACACAGCTCAGTTAATCTTAGTAGAAAAAGGCAAAATTATTTTCAATGGATCTTAGTAAAAAAAACAAATCAACCACCTATTGCACTATTTATTGTGACTATTTAATAATACTCTTCATCTCCAGCAGAACTATTAGGGCTAACTTACTTAACAAATTTAGAAAAACACAAATGGGGTTCACTGTTTGGTTTGTATGTTTTCATACAGAACTGATAAGCAGCTGTAATAATTCTAGCAATAAAAACATGAGCTGATATATCTACCACAGGCTCTGAGTGTGACTTTCTTTGACATTGATTTTTAACAATGACTTTGGGGGTTAACTGGCTGTACTTCTCTTTGCATGACTGGCTGGAAATTATGTGATCATAAGTGTAAGTGTCGTATTTATCACACTATTACTTTTTTTTCTCCCTTTTTTCAAGGTTGTTTTCATATATGCAATTTACAGTTCGTAATTACAATAGTTTATAAACCAATTTTTAAGTAGATGAGCTTATAGACAAACTCATTAAGTACACTAGAGAAAACAACTTCAACATTCAAAATTGAAACAAAATTAAGAAAAAAAAAATAATAATAATAAAAAGAAAGAATAGAGTTAAAAAAAACACACATAACAATAAAAACAAACAATAATAATACAAAAATACGAGAGTAATAATAAATTAAATCAACAAACAATATCACACTATTACTTGAAGTCTTGTTAAGGACATTATGTTAAATCTTACAGATGTTACAGATAACATAACATGTGTAACTTGACTAAAAACATAATAACGTTGTTAATAAAAGCTTTCATGCACAAACTGTAAAACAAAAACCGGATTCAGGTGCCAGATTATCTAGATAAATGATTGCGAAACCACCAAACAATCCCAAACAAGATGTATAGATCACAGGAGGAGCTCGACATGTTAGCAGTGAGCTGCTAAGGTCGTTGAGACGCTCCCTGGTTAAACGTGGTCGTTAAATCGACAAGAGGCCAACATTAGGTCACTCCTACTACAATAAAGCAGATATATATCACAAAATACTATATTACAATTCTAGTAGAAGCAAAACTACACCGTTAAAACCGTGACTTTGAAGCTTACCGTGCTGTTTCTTAACAGTATTCCCAGTAAAGTTCCGGTGTCCTTCCTTTATACTCAAGGGTCGCTTAGCTGCTGACGTCACTGCCACCTGGCGGACTGGAGGGACTCTTTTTCTTTCTTCTTCTTCGTTGGTGTTTTTTATGGCGGTTGTGCAAACAACTCTATGATGCAATACCGCCACCAACTGGTAGCAGTGTGAACCAGCAGTTCCAACCATATAGACTCTTCTGGCTCCACCAAGGATTTATTCACAGGTCTTCAAGTATTATTAAAGATCCATTTAAAGGGACTCTGGGTATCTCTGTCTGATGACATAGCATGCCCTCTCTCTTTCTGGATGACATAAATCAGAAACCAGCCGCAATAAGCCTGTTTGACAATGAGCGCTGTACACATAATGGTATTTATTTCTGTTGTGTGCCCTGTAAGTGTTCTGGTCTGTGTCACAATATGGTTTTAATAAAGCTATTGAAAATCGCTTCTGCCATCTTTATTACTTTGTCCAAAGAGACGTTACCCAAGGCTTCACATAGACGTCGCTTTTGTTTAACTACTATTGAAGACACAGGTCCATATTAAACACATATTATGCAGATTTTGTTTTTAAATGAATGATGATTCTGATATGTTTTTAGACTCAAAATCTTAAAATTGTACTGCTTTTTGGCAAAATTAGGGTGACCATATTCATATTCATGTTAGCTGACCAGACGAAGGTCTCTCCATGAATCACTGCTGATCCTAGTGTTGGCTTTTCCTGCCTCAGCCTCCTGACCGCGGCCATAGGGAACAGGGGAGACACCCGCACCTGGTCAGAGACGATAACGTTTCTCTCTGCGGAGCCCCGTCACTTCAAAAGACACGGGAAACCTTTGTTGGTCTGGAGGAGCTGCAGCATTTATTCCTGCACAAACGTCCACTGTACATTCACTAGATATTCTCAGAGCTACAAAGTCTTCTGCAATGTGTAGTGTGCGCGCATGCGCGTGAGATGGAGCGAGCTGAGTGAAGGCAGGCAGGCAGGCAGAAGAGCAGCGGAGCAGAGTACAGCAGAGACTCCGGCTGTGGAGACCAAAGCTACGGTCTCCCCCGCGTCCTCCAACCGCGGCCAACACGGTTTAACAGACGGGCTTCACTAGATATAACTTTGCGGTTTTGGTGCTTCTGTGTAGTTTGTGTTGGAGTCTTGTCTGAACAGCGTAGCCACACGCGAGCGCGCATACGCAAGCGCGCATGGGACACCGACCTGGTGATTTATACGTGTAAGAAGTTACAAACAGTCCCTTTAATCTGGGTAGCAATTGGTTTGGACTACAGTGTGCAACAGGAACCACAATCAGAAGTGGACACCAGAGAAAAGGTAAATGCCACAGATAGCCTGAGGGAATGAGGCTTTAAAATGCTTTACAACTTGGTTCATATAGTGCTATGGTCTGCTCATGTGCTATGCCATTTGGCCTAACAT
The DNA here is from genome assembly GCA_916700685.1 of Adelosebastes latens. Lineage (NCBI taxonomy): Eukaryota > Metazoa > Chordata > Actinopteri > Perciformes > Sebastidae > Adelosebastes > Adelosebastes latens. The sequence goes on from CAKAKR010066659.1 coordinate 66,767, forward strand.
GTGGCCTTTCTTTTGAGATATAGCATAATGAGCTTCTATTCAACTCCGTTTTCTGTTTGTGCCTTCCTCAGACAAGCAGCACATAAGAAGATGAGAGTGAGGGCAAAATCACCAACTTGACAAAGTGTCTGACTGAGGCTGTGGATCTCCTTTGAACTGATCTGTACAATTAACTTTCATTTTCCTGCAGGAGGTCCAGGTCCACATTATAGGTCATGACCATGAATGGAAACATGGCCTTTCATCTGAGACCCCAGAAAACAAAACAGACAAGCCTTTAGAAAGGAGGCTGGGTCACAGGCGGACATGGGTCTTGGGGTATGGGGTATAACACATGCACAGTATAACTGAAGCTGCGGTCGTGCGTTGCGATTGGCTCAATTTCGGTGAGTGCAGGCCAGATTTTACTGTGCATGTGTTGTACCCCCAAAGGTTGATGACGTGTGACCCAGCCTCCTTTCCATAGTCCTTGGTGTGAACAAGGAAGTATTGACAGTCCATTTATGGCAAGCATTAGATACCTCTATAACCACTCTCTTCTCTGATGGAGTCTGTGCATTACCTATGTGTATTTGGCCGGACCATTTAGACTCAACTCTCCATTGCAAGAATCAAAATCTTTCTCTTGTTTTCTTTTGTGCACAAATACGTTCCCTATGTTGAATGAACATTTACAACCAGCTGTATGCAGATAACATTTATGCATGTTATTTTTTATTTTCCAACAATCTGTCTACATCTTTTCACTCTTTTGAATATCCCTAAGCCGAGCACAGACACACAGTGAATTCATTCAATATGCATAAATAGACAGGACATGCATTAAGTCACATTCAACCAGTACAAATTCATAAGTATGCACTCAATTCATACTATGCAGTCACGCAGTGACCAGAAGTAATAAATACACACTGAAACCTTGACAACTTTCATTCTGGACATTATGAGGACAGCTGCCATTCAGACTGCTGTCTCCAATCCCCAGGAATAAAACGATATGTAAAAGGTTTGATAAGAGTTTGTGACTGCTTTTTCATCTTTCGTCCAGAACAGGGCTACTTAAAACTTGGCAATTGTGTCAAATTAAATAATAATGACAGACCACCCACCCAAAATAAGTTAACAGAAATATAACTTAAAAAAAAATATACAAAATCATACAACACTCATTTTTCTTCTTCAAGTGTGTCAGATTCAATGCTATGTTGCAAACAGGAAGATGAAGAACAGGATGCGTTGGCACCCTTTCTTTTCATGCCTTAACAAAAAGGAAATAAATGGACCTTTCCACATTTTTTCACTAGGATAAAAAACTTTACACACTTGATTAAGTAAACACACCTGCTCCAGATCAAACTTCATGCACAACGATTTTATGAATTCATGAAATCACTGAGCCTGGTCAGACTATCCAGTGCTTGGATACAGACTCCACCTGTTATGACTGTCGAGGAGGTTTTGTGGTATTCAGCCTGTAAAAAAAAGGAGGAAAAACAGAACAGACATGTTGGTAGCTGGCTTAGCGACAAGTGCACCTGGTGGCAACCATGTCTTCAAACTCCTTGTAGACGTAGGAGCCGTCCTCTTCAAAGATCATGACGCTCAGGGGGCTGTAATGGGAGGGGATGCACGAGGGCCTGGGCACGGAGGAGTCAAGCTTCTCATATATGATGTTTTGCACCATGGTGTGGACAGGCGAGCCGTAGATGAAGCCGATGGTCGTCGGGCAGATGCCTCTGCAGTACCTGGGGTTGTACTTTGGTGGAAAAACAATCCAGTGATCCAGTTTGAGCTGGCTGAATCGCACCCGGAAATCATACAAGGCACAGTCGCTTGTCTGGAACTCAGAGCTTGGAAGAAGCTCCGGCAGGTGGATATCTAGACTTTTATCACCTCGTTTGCTCTTTGGAGATTCCCTCTTCCGTCTCCTCTTTCGCCCCATCCTCGTCTCTGATTTGAAAACCGTCTGCTTGTGAAACGTGTTCGCCGCAGCGGCTGGCCTTTTACCCGCTTTGGCATTGCCCAGAAACCTCTGGTGGGCGATTTTGCTGGTGTCATTGAGATAAAGAAGCAGAAGAGGGGACCTCAGGGTGAACTCCAGCGGGCCTTTGCGCCCATTGCCACTGGCTCTTTGCTCCTCTGGGCAGGTGACATTGACGAGCAGGTGTATGTTCTTCTTCTGAAACTTTAAGAGAGGCCGGAGAAACGAGGTGACGTCAACCTCCACCCAGTTCCTCCTGCTCCTCCCGTCTGTGCTGACTGTGAAGTTCACAGCGTGGTGGACTCCGGGACACAGCTGACACTGGTTTGAGTGCTCCTGCTTCCCCAGACTCAGGTAGCATACAGAGTTGACAGGTGCTGCAAGGTCATGGTCGAAATTGTACAGCAGGGTCGACTTCAGAAGCTGTTCTTTTCTTCTGACTTGATCAAGACTGTAGGAAAGATCCTGCGTAAAACTCTCTGAGGAAGAATATGAGAAAACACAAGGTACTGAGTCACCATTACATATCAGTCTCACAAATGTACTCATGATTACTCTACATTTTAATTAGCCAGAATAAACAAAAACATCTTGTGCATATGGCTGTTTAAATGCATAATGTCCCTGATGCCTTTACAGCATGACACATGAGCTTTAAGGGAGGCACCACAGGTGAAATGCATCCATTTTAAGATATCCTGTTTTCCTCCTCTAACAACTGTTATTTCAGAAATTGTGCAAAAGCAAGATTAACAAGAAAAACTGCACAAAAGAGATAATTTATTTAATACCAAATATACCCACTTAGCATGTCAATATTGCAATCAAGTTTTACATAATGATTCTTTATCGTTAGAGTTTTAAAATATCTTTTGTAGTTTTTAGAATATATTTAAAATAAAAACTTAATGAGATAATTCATCAACAATAAGACACAACCACTTATTTCAATAGTTAGGTAAAACCACTGCTCAGATTGAATCTGCGCTGATGGAACAATGTTTAAACCAACACAGATTATTAGAATGAATCATTAGTTATCAAAGTGATCTTACAAAACATGTTGTTCAGGGCTCAAAACAACATCCCCTTAATCCAACTGTAATGTTTCTGTCTGAGATTTAGTCAAAACTATTAAAAGGACCAAAAGACAAGCAGTTTTTTGAGTGCTGTAACGTCCTACAATAGCACATAATGTATTTCAGTCTGGTACCAAACCAAATATCTGACACACTAGTGTCATTATGACCCCACTAATGACGAGATGAAAACTGTTGTTGTGCCCCTATCGACCCTCCTTCCACCGCTGTAGCCTCCAAGTTTAAGATAGCAGACTACACATTGCAGCTTCATTATAAGCCCCACCTGAACACACTGGAATAATCATACCTAGCTCCAGGTTTTCTGCGTCAAGTCAAGTTTTTGGAAATTTGATTTTGACACAGAGCCCCAATACAAAACAGAGCCACGTCATTAGCCAATAAAGCAGGACCCTCTTAGTTTATATTGTTCTTAAATAGAAATTATAAAAAACATATGAAGTTAATTATATGACTAATGCCATTCAAAGCACAGTGAATCTGGAGCCGTCGGTAGCCTAATACAGCTTTGCCCCTGAACTACAGCTTTGGAAAAGTGACCTTTTGACCTAATCTTTACCTTTAGTTATTGATAAAAATGTTTGTCTTTTGGTGTCATATTATGATATATTTTTCAGAGGAAAGCCAATTTTGGATCCATTACTGGTATTAATGTTAACAGGAACAGGTTGCAGGGTATAGTCAAAGTGTGCAGCAAAATTGCAGGCACCACCCTGAATGACTTGACTCCTCTATTCCAAAGTAGGACCTTGAAGAAGGTTCAGTCGGTCCTAGCTGATCCTATAGCCATCCCCTGTCCATTGAGTTCAGGTTGCTCCCGTCAGGCCGCAGATACAGTTTGCCTAAACTTAGGACCAATAGGCTCAGAAATTCTTTTGTTCCGACTGCCATTGGTTTCCTAAACAAGTGCTCCACAGACAGACTCAGGAAATCCTTTGTCCCCCGAGCCATCAGACTGTACAACACCTCTCTAGGAACGGGGGGGACAAAGGAGGACGGTCTGCAGGACGGATAATAATGCACTATACTCACTTTTAACAGTCTCTTCTGCACTATATTCACTTTTAACAGTCTCTTCTGCACTATATTCACTTTTAACAGTCTCTTCTGCACTATATTCACTTTTAACAGTCTGTTCTGCACTATATTCACTTTTAACAGTCTCTTCTGCACTATATTCACTTTTTTAATAGTCCTATATCACAGCTGTTATCCTGCACTATATTCACTTTTAACAGTTTTCTTCATCTCCTTGTATTTTTATATCTGTTATATTTTTTTGTACTTTGTACTTTGCACTACTAACTTTTTTACTGCCTTTTTACTAACATGTTTTGCACTATGGAACTGTGATGCTGGAAACTTGAATTTCCCTCGGGATCATAAAGTTACTATCTATCTATTTATAAGTTGTTTCAGCAATTTTGGGGTTGATATCATTTGTTACACAGATTTGGTGCTAAATTTAACCATTTTTTACCACTTAAGAATTGATAAAAAATTATCAAAAATCCCTCCAAAATACCACATTAAGACACCAAGACTTTGAGGAACACCATAGAAAAAGCCTTGCTGTGATTTGGTATCAAAACTTTTGACATTTTGAGATTTCTGCAAGAATTATTATTTTTTTTTATACTATCTTTTTTACTGCCTTTTTACTAACATGTTTTGCACTATGGAACTGTGATGCTGGAAACTTGAATTTCCCTCGGGATCAATAAAGTTACTATCTATCTATCTATCCATCTATCTATCTATCTATCTATCCATCTATCTGTATTGTTTCTTATTTTTCGTCTTTTATTGCTATAATCCTATTTATATAGTTCTTATTGTAACTTGTCCCTCCAACTGCCCCATGTCTTTAATATGTTTCCTTTGACTTAACTAATTATTGGTTGTCTGTTGTATGTATGGATGTATGGACTGGGAATGCTACAAATGAATTCCCCCCCTTGGGGATAAATAAAGTTGTCTGAACTGAACTTTTATACTAACTTTGTTACTGCCTTTTTACTAACATGTTTTTGCACTATGGAACTCTGATGCTGGAAACTTGAATTTCCCTCAGGATTAATAAAGTTACTATCTATCTATCCTTAATGTTGTATGTTGTAATCTTTTGTATTTATTGCCTTTAATAGGCTATTTATTGTGTTTATTGTATTTGTTTGATGACTGTGTGGTACTGCTGACTGTACAACAAATTGCCCCTAGGGGATAATAAAGTTTTCCTTGACCTTAATGGCAATAATGCCATTCAGCACTGTGAAGGTTATGTGTATTACATTGTGGGTTGTTTCACTTGTGCTCACCTTTATTACTTTGTGCAAGACATTCCTCTTGTGGCTTGATCAGTCGGACTGTGTTGTAGATTTTACTCCCATCCAAACTCCTCTGCACCCTGGAGGACTTCTTGTAAACCTCCGTCAGATATTTCATGTACCTGTGCTCGGGTTTCATCTTTTTCCTGAGCCCTGGGTTCCACCTGGAGCCTCCGTGCTCCGACAGGGCCTTGAGCAGCGGAGAGAAGATGCTGCCGTACGGATAGGTGAAGTCACCCAGGTGGTGCAGCGCGTTGGAGGCAGCCAGAGAGGACGTGACCAGCGGGCAGCTGCAGGTGACCAGCAGCACAAAGAAAACCGTGCGAAAATAACCAAGGACAGCTGACATCAGCATTTGTTTTTCCATTATAAACAACGAAACCAGACAAAAAACTTAGAGATCCTCTCTGCTGAGAGCACGTGCTGCCGCTGATCAACATGCGCAGGTGTGTGCAATCAACTCCATCACTGATATTACCTGCTCAGGTAAGGAGACCTGTCACCATGCAGACAACTTATAGGACTTGTTCAGCTTCACTGTTTCACTCATCATATATCACATGATTTTATGAATGAATGTTTTTCCATTAAGTCATGTAAAATGATCATTAAAAATATTGTTATTTTCGTATAACAGTCAAATACTAAAAGAGGTGTTTCCCACCACAGGTAAGCCTTCTGTTTTATTAAGATAAGATAAGATAAGATAAGATAAAATATTCCTTTATTAGTGCTGCAGTGGGGAAATTTGCAGTGTACAGCAGCAAAGGGGATAGAGCAAAAAACAAGATGCATCATCTAACAGTAAAAAAAGAGCTAAACAAAGTGTAACAAAATATGAACCATTTAAATAGAAGGAAGTATAAAAAAGAGCAATATATACAGTATTGACAATAAACAGACTATTAACAAAATTGCACAAGTGGAAAATGATATTATATTATATAAGATTTTGATTAAGATTTAAACAGCAAAATCACAGACCCCTAGATATTTATTCCTAGTTTAGATGCGTAGCAGTATGCAATAGTCCACGTCATGGCCTTCCAAAATAAAATAAGGACCTTTATGTTAACATATTTTGCGCTTTTATTTTGAAGACATATCCTCCCAACGTCCGGTGCTGACACTCTGTCGAGTTTAACTTTACACTGAAGAAGTAGTTTTATCAAATGGCTAACCTTAACCTTGTATTTTTCCAAAAAAACATCACCCACTTTGAAATACAAGATTTAATGTTTTATTTAAGAGGTTTGTCTTAAGTTAATGCACAGTGTTTGTTGCAGTCAACATCAGTGTGATTATTTGATGTGATTTTCTCTACATTCATTCAAGTTATTATCAGTTGGAAAAATGTTCTTACTCATATTGTCATGACATTGATTTCACCCAGTTTTAGTGTGTGGTTCTTGTTTTGCAATTACTCCACATGTAAAACTAACACCTTATAGGACATTATCATACTTAAACTGTAAACTTCGTAATCTTATAAGACTTTTAACATATCAACATGGAAAAGTTAGAACTACCATTAAAGGTCTTCTCACCCAATGAAAAAATAGTATAAACTAGAAGTGCACTTGGAGAGCGCAGACCTCCGCCAAGGCAGGTTTCATGTACGTCGCTGCCCTCCCCCCCTCTCGCCACCAAAATCTAATGGATTGTTCATTGTGCCACAACCCACCCCTCCAAGAAATTTCATTCAAATCCATTGTGGACTTTTGGAGTTATCCTCCAAACGGACAAACCAACAAACAAACCAACGCCGGTGAAAACATAACCTCCTTCCTAAGTCTTCGGCCTTGGTGGAGGTAATTATATTTAAAAAAACTTGTGGGGGGTTGAAGCTCAACGATCGCCTTGGATTTACTCGTGTACATTTACTTGAGAAGGAAAAACTTCCACAGGACTCCGATGTAAAAAAGGATAAAACAAAAATCTTTATTTCACAGTTTTGCAGTATCTTCTTACAGGAGTATTCAAAGCTAAGTTCTCCTAATTAGCAAACTGTATTACGTTAAGAAAACCATGTAGCTCGGTCCTTAACTTGAGCCTCAACTGAACAAACCCACTGTTTTTACCTCAATTTTACCTTAAAGCGACTGTAGGTCCAACAGTTACAAAGTAACACATAAAGACATTACACTGTAAAAAAACCAAACATTTTTTACAGTTTTTTTCAAGAAATTTTACATTTTTTGTCTGTATTTCAAAATGACAGAAAAAAAATGTAAAAATTACATGTTTCATTTGTGATTTATATGTAAATGGTCTTAGATTTACAGTATTTTTGTAATCACAATCGTAATTATCTGTATTTAAGCTTTTCTTGATCATTTTTAAAGATAATTATTCTGTTTTTTAGAGGTTTATGACTCTATTTTAACAATTAATTTATGTTAGAAGAAAAGGATTTCATGGAATTCTAAAAATATTTCTTGTAAAAATACAGATTTTTTTTGCAAAAACTGCTAAAGAGTTAATTTAAATTAGTTCATGTAAATTTGGGCTTTTGCAACGTAAAATTACATGTTTCATTTGTGATTTATATGTAAATGGTCTTAGATTTACGGTTCATGACTATTCTAACAATAAATATATGTTAAAAATAAAATATTTTTTGTAAAATTACAGTAATAAAGGCTAATTATATAAAGATAATAACTGGGTTTTTTTTACAGTTTATTTATGTTAATTAACGGACAGTATTTTTCCTTTTTTTAACAGACATTTTCTGGCGCCCCTGCTGCCGGAAAATTTCCGTTGCCTTTAATAGGCCTAGGGGCAATTTGTTGTACAGTCAGCAGTACCACACAGTCATCAAATGATCATTAAATGACTTTTAACCTTTTAACATATTAATGACTATTAATTAACTTATTCAATGAAATCACTTATTTATCTCACCTACATAAAATACAGACTGTGCTTATTTATTGAACTAAAACATGTATACGAAACTTGGCTCCCACAAAACTGTATGCATAACTGTTCTAGTGACCATTTAAACTGTGAATGATAATGTTAGTAAGCTCGCCCTCTACTGGCCTCATTTATGAAGAGCAAATAAAGGGACACAACATTGCCCATCATCTGTTAAAATAATCTAAGATAAACTAAAACAATGTGATTTATTTAGAGGTACTGACTCAAAATGAAGAAATGACCAAAAAGAGTCGGTCTGTTCAGCACAAGTCAACCCTTGAAAAACAAGTCAACGAAGATGGTACAATTAAATCTGGTCCGCTAAAGCAGTGCTCATGTCGTGTGGTGGAAGTAGCTGTAATTGGCCCTCATGCTGTGGCCACTGATTAGACACAGATATAGTTATTGTGTTTACTATAATGACTTTGCTGCCTTACTTTGTTTTAAAACACAGCACCAGTGTAGCTCCATTATCATTCTATCAGCATACAGCTTTTTGTACAGTAGGATAGCGTTGGATTGCATTACCATTGATTTAATGTGCTCCACTGCTTGCAAGGGTATAAAAATAGAAAAATTATGTTGTTTGTGCAATCCGATACTTTTATATTATGAAGGGTAATTGTAGCCTCTAGGGCCTAGCTTGTCTTTAAACTTAGGTTGTATCTGTGTCTCAGTTCAACGCCATATACTAATACTAAAAGCTATACTAATCTGCATATTATACTGTTTTGAAGTAGCTACAAGTATTAATTTTGTACTGACAGGAAATGATACAAGACCTGCACCACTCCACAGTATTGTTGGACAGTCTTTGATGCTTGTCTGGACCATTAAAGAAGCGACATAGGAAGCTTTTCTGTGGTAGATTTCCTTTTATTATATTTCAGTTGCCTAGCAAAGAAACGTTTTTGTAGGTGGATTGAACACAATGCAGTCTGCTATGTTGAATAGTTGGTGTGAGTGCAGCTGTCCTTTGTCGGGATCATTAGGCAAGCAGCTTCTTTTCCAGATAACAAGACAAAGGACATTGTTCTGGCACAGTTTTTCTTATGGCTTCATTGTCTTTTCATATCATCAGGGATTGTTTTTCTCCGGGTCAGTTAAGGACACATTGTACAAGAAAAAGGCAGATTACTGTTTTCCAGCGTCTGTGAAAAGGCCATTCATTCATTAATGACAACATGAATGTTTTTGAAGATGTTATGTCTTTCCTGTTTAAATTAGACCCCACCCTACAATTTAATCTTTGGCTTCTTCTTCTTACGGTTCTGAGAAATCATGTTTTTTTTTTTTTTTACCTCATCAGTCCACAGAATGAAGCCATGGTGTCCCACAAAGGGAGGCCTTTCTCATCCATTACAGCTCAAGTTCACAAAGAGATTATAAAGGAGACATTCCAGCACCCAGTCTGGTTGCCTGCTTTGCATATCTGGCCCCCACAAAGGTCCACTTTGCTTTTACTGAAGCTTTTTCAAAATGTTAAAACCAACTTCTATGTTTTCTCTGCTTTATAAAACTTTAATTTTGTTGATCAGAATATCATAAAAACATGATCTGCTGTGCACAAAAGCAATAAGTTTCCTACATCAACAACACAATGTGTTGATAGCAACCGTTTCCCAGGTGTGGTCTGTTTTCATATTTCCTCATACTTTTAAGTCACAAATCAAGACGTAACGTCTACAGATTTATTACACATTAGGTAATGAAAATATGTGTGAATATCACTTTGTGATTGTGTGTGTTGTTAGTAAGAAAAAATAAATATAAATGGGTTCAAAATAACATTGTTAATATGTGGAATTCAGCTAAAGAAAAAAAGATGATTAAATTATAAATACCATTCATAAATAGTACATCCAGCAGTAATACACTGTATAAGAGAGCAACAATAAGTACTGAGAGACTATAATTCAGTTATAGACTTTAAGTTATATAAATGATAAATGTTGGTTTACTTTGTTTTATATTAACATAATATACAAACTAAGACAGTCTTATCTATTACACTTCTAATATTGTGATCCATTCTCACCAGTCATGAGCAAACTTAGTCTTTTGTTTCTTCCCTATGTGAGGCTGGAACAGTTTACTAATAGTGTTGAAGCCTTTCGGGTGCTCTCTGTACTCTTCATCTTCTGTCTTCTCCCTGCTCTGCTGTAGTCCTCCCACAAGTGCTCTGACCTCCGCTGACACACCTGTGCCCAGGTAGTGGAAGGCTTTCTTGCCATCATTATCCCTCTCATTCACACTGGCTCCGTAGCTTTGCACAAGCAACACCATCACTTCAGTGTGGCCGTGCATGGCTGCGATGTGTAAAGGCGTGTATCCTCCGTGTGCTTTGCTGTTGACGTTAACACAAGTGCCTCTTTTCCTGGAGACGTCCACGAGCTTGTGTACCATCTCACTGTTGCCGACCTTGGCGGCCCAGTGCAGTGCTGTGAAGCCTGACATGAAGTCTTTCTTCTGTGCCAGCCGTGTGTCCTGCAACAGCAAAGCGTGGATCTGTCCCCACAGTCCGGCAGCACACTTTACCAACCACTCATGAGCTAATGGCTCCAAAGGCACAGACTCTGAGTACTTTGCATCATCTCTCTTGTTTTGGGGCCTCCCCAGGGGAAAGCCTGGGGGTTGCATGTCCTCTGTCTGTCTGTTTTGGGCCCAACACTGGGAGTCACTTAGTGCACCCTTCTTACAAGCTGGAAAGTTAGGAGTCAGAGCTGGCACTGGTGGTGCAGAAACTTTGGTGACTGGTTTGTCTGAGGTTTTACACACCTGGGAGTGTAATCCATCCTGTGCACCCTTCTTACAAGCTGGAAAGTTAGGAGTCAGAGTCGACACTGATGGTGCAGAAACTTTGGTGACTGGTTTGTCTGAGGTTTTACGCACCTTGGAGTGAAATCCATCCTGTGCACCCTGCTTACAAGCTGGAAAGTTAGTAGTCAGAGTTGGCACTGATGATGGTGTAGAAACTTTGTTGACTGGTTTGTCTGAGGTTTTACGCACCTGGGAGTGTAATCCATCCTGTGCAGCCTTCTTACAAGCTGGAAAGTTAGGAGTCAGAGCAGGTGTAGAAACTTTGGTGACTGGTTTGTCTGAGTTTTTTTGCACCTGGGAGTGTGATCCATCCTGTGCTGCTGCTGCTGCAGAGTCTCTCTGAGGGGATTTCACTGCTATGACAGCAAACACAGCTCCAGATTTGCAGGCTCTGCTCGCCTGATCTCCACAGATATTCAGGACTTTAACAGTAGTTTCATCCGCACTACTAATGCTTCTGGATACCTGCCTCCTTTCCTGGCCTGCAGACGCATGTTTTGCATCACTATAATAGTTTGTGCACATGTTATTGTTCTCAATGTCAGAATAAATGGACTCGACTCGAGGAGGAGATGTGCAGGAAAAGCTGGCGTTTTGGCTGGAGAAACTGTCATCATGACCAGCCTCTTTAACAACAAAGTCCTGGTACCTTTTCTTCACCACCACAAACTTTACCCCGTCGATGTGTTTGACCACTGCGACGCTGTTCACCAGCTTCTTGAAGAGGTCTCTGTTGTGCTGCTTCTCCTGCGGATCGCTGCTGTTGATCTGAGTCCTGAAGCTGTTCAGCAGCTCCGAGTTCTTCACTTTGCCTCCGTGCTCCAGCAGAAAAGACAGCAGGGATTCTTGGGTTAAAGACATTTTTGTCCAAATGTGTAAAAACAGATAGTTTTAGATGAAGTCTGAGGGATAATCTGTCCGCTGTCCGGTCTCCCCTCCTCTGTTGTCCTCCACCAACCTGCTGCTTCCGGCGACTCCACAAAGAAACTCACCCCTTTTCTTTTGTTATGGCTCTCCCAGTTAAAGGCTGCTAATGGAGCAATACCACAGCTGATAAAAAATACTATATAAATACTAGTATTTTTTTTGGAAAATTCTTTTTATTCCTTTTTTTTCCAAACATAGCATAACAAACATAAAAGACAAAAAAAATGGTATCTTACATTTAACATTTAATATGTACATACATAAATACACAGAGACAGGTCCAGCCTTCTTCCCACCCCTAGAGGTAAAGTTACAGAAAAAATAACATCAAAATATTTTTTAAATAATTTAATTAGTTAGTTAGAATTAAATGTAATAAGTACTACAGTAGTATAGTTCATGGTGGTAAGATAGAAACCTTAAATAAATTAATAAATTAATTAATGAATTAATTAAATAAATAAATGTAGAGAAAAAAAAAGAAAACAGCACGTATAAAATAATAATGAATAATTAAGTAAATAACCTAGAAAGGTTAAGAATATTCTATATAAGTGATCCATGGATCCCATATCCTATAGAAAAGCTGTGGGCTACCTCTTATAGCATAGGTTATTTTTTCCAAGGGAGCACTAGTATTTTTTTTGTATATTTACATGTAGAGATTATAAAATGACCATATAAAAATCAGAGTCAAATGTTAAAGAATTATACTAGAGTAGAACTATGTGTATGCGTTTTGCGTTGCTATAGGAGACAGCTGGTGTCCCAGCATGTAACTCTTGAATGAACTTGGACCCTTTTGAAATGTGAAATTGTGAAAAAAAAAGAAATTACTAGCTCTTGTTTCTTTGGTTAAAGCTATAGTCTGTCGAATCATCTGAATAATCCCAAAACAAACAAACAAACAAAAAGATCTTGCACTAAACCCCCTCAGAGTTAGAATAAAGGCTTAAAGCATTGCATCGTTGATTCAATATACACCTCAAGTGCAACTACCTTTGTTTACATTTTATTTATTACATCTACTCTACCTATTTTACAAGTGCAATTACCTCTGTTTACATTACATATATTTTATATTTTATACTTCTAGTGTAACACTTCTGTTTATATTTATTTATTACATCTACTTTACCTGTTTTATTTGCTTCATAACTGTGTGTGTGTTTTACCTGTTATATGTTTTATCTGCCTCGTTTAGTCTTGTCAAGTATTTGTTTTAAAGCACTGACCAGAAGAAGTGGCAAACTGTGAATCTCGTTGTATTTAATACAATGACAATAAAGCTTTCTATTCTATTCTATTCTAAAAGTATTACTAGCTCTTGTTTCCTTGGTTAAAGCTAGTCTGTCATCTGAAGCACTGTCATCTGAATAATCCCCAAACAAACAGACAAACAAAAAGATCTTGCACTAAACCCCTTCAGAGTGAGAATAAAGCTTTATTGGCTTTACAGAGAGATGGTGTAGTGTCGCCCTCCAGCACCGAGGGGGTGTTGCCTCCAAGTGGCTCCATATTGAAAGCAGTGTGAGTGTGTTTTAATGTGGAGAGAGCAGCTCTGGATGAAGACACATAATTCCTGCACACTGAGGATGACGATGGCGGCCAATGATGTGGATGTGTTCGCAGTAAGTATATGATGATGATCTAGTGTCTGCAGGCCTGCAGGCGGTGACTCAGGATGTGGCGTCGTCTCTGTAGAAATGGGAATTAAAACTATAGCATATAGCAGGTGTATTTATGTGCATGAGAGCAAGGTGATGGTGGGAATGCAGCAGAGAAAGCTCGTTGTGTGTCGGGATAAAAGACATAAAGGAGTTTCAGCTCTGATGGATTCAATAGAGATGATGCATCGTGTGCAATCTGTGGTGCTGCATCCAACTGTGCAGCATGAAACCTGCACGAAGCGTCACCACTTTGCTGTTTTTACCATGTCAACACCGTGACAGGTGGACAATAACATGGGTGCTGAATTGACAGCAGTTGAATGAATCACAGGACAGCAGGCAGTAAGTTAAGAGGATAAACATAAGTAGCAGCCTCCTCAAGTGGCAGCTAGAGCTTCTCAGGAGATTGCTCAGCAAAAAAATTAAATATGCATTATAGCCAAACGTGTAATTCGTGGCAATGTATGTGTTCATTAAAAAAGACATCATAGCTTACAGTAGCCTGGTGTTTAGTTGGTTGTATTGCAAATGATAGAAGACTGTAAAGTTAAGGTACACTGTTAAGAATTTCCCAGTAAAATAACAGTAAAGAACTGATGGCAGCAGGGTTGCCTTTATGTTACTGTAAAATTAACATTATTATACTGTCGTTGAAATTTACAGCTTTGTACTGTTAATGAAAAATACAGTTTGAATTGTTTTTTTTTTATTAATTTCACAGTATTTTACAGTTAATTTACTGTTTAAAGATACATTATATAGCTGTTTTTCACCTTTCTTTTACATTATCTTACTGATTTGTTTTAATGTACTATTTATTTTTTACATACATTTTAATAAACATTATTTTTTGCCTAAA
>CAKAKR010066659.1:82221-93257 GCA_916700685.1 Adelosebastes latens
CAGTAAAATAACAGTAAAGAACTGGCAGCAGGGTTGCCTTTATGTTACTGTAAAATTAACATTATTATACTGTCTGTGTATACTATACATTATTTTTTGCCTAGATGAATAGACTTAGCAGGTTACAGACATAGGAATAGTCACACTAAATACAATTAAAGGCCCTTGTTAGGAAAAAGGCTATAATAGACTTGTTGACACTTTTCCCAAAATGTCTGTCTAAAGCTGGCTACAAGCACAGAATGCAAACCATAACAACATGTGAGTGAAGAACAGAGCTAATTCACTGATTTCCCAATCATGTACAATGTACAAGCCTCACATGTGCAGATCAGGTCCCAGAATTAAAAAAATACTGCATGAAACTGTTACTGATGATACTTTAGACAGTTGATCAGCAGTAAAGTGCTGTGTTTTAAGAATGCATTATAGTTCACTGTAAGCACTGTTTTTAGCAATAGCAGGTTAATACTGTTGAAATCCTGCTGTAAATTAACAATTGTTTACAGTGCAGTTGACGGGACGCATTAGGAGAACAAGAGAAACCTTTCTTTAAGATAAAAAAACTTTTGATTACACAAATTTAAAACATTACAACATTAAAACTTTGACTGAATGTTTAGTTATGTGCTGGTGGTTTGACAGCAGGACTAGTGAGAGTGTGAGAACGCGTCTCTTGTTCCTTGGAGCGTTCCAAGTCTGCGTAATGAGACTCAGAGCCATCCCATCTCACCCTCTGGCACACATTTTGTTGTTTCCAGAGGTACAAACTGGAGGGGAAACTGGATATTTTTTTTCTCATTAAAGGAAACAAGCCCGGAGTTAGTTCAATTACATGAAGTATGCAGGGATGTTGTAAATTTAAAGATTTAAATAGCTTACAAAGTGGCCCCGGGCCCCATCAGTTAATTTCCTTAATTTATGGATTTTAGCGGAGTGTCTATGTCGAAGGGAAGAGAAGTAGGTCATCTGGAGGATTTGCATGCAAGCTTTGAGATTTCACCACAGATCCAAACATTTGCCCTCCTGGTGACCGGCACCAGTAGGTGGAAGGACACTCCCAAGCTTTAAAAAAAAATAATAATTCTGTATCACTGACACAATGATTCAAAAACACTTTTCGTTTTCAGGGGGAAAAAAATGCAGATCTGATTGTAATATTTGACCCAAGTAATGAGATTATTGATGTTTGGTCAGAGATAACAGCTCTGTTCTAGTTTTCCTTAAAGGATTGTTCTACTAAATTTCCCCACAATTTCAAAATGTTTGCCTTTCTTAAACTACGAAAGTCAAATCAATATAGATTTTTACTTCAATTTGAGTTAAGATACAATAAGAAATATTAAACAGGAAAAACTGAAAATCAGTCACAATTTCAAAGTGTCCTTCAGACATATTATGTTAATGAGCTGTATGAATTAATGCATGACCCTATAAGAATAATAACTTTGCCTGTAGGTTCAAAAAGCAGGTGCTATTAGTGGTGTTGCCTAAAGTGGCACAAAGGAGGACACCCATCTCTACCATAGGAGCTTTGTCCTTTTACCAGAGGATGATATATGACTTTTAAATCATTTCTAATACTGCATGAATTGCTCTCAACAGTGGTTCTCAACCTTTTTTATATCAGGGGCTCCTAAATTGATACAAATTAGGTCACAGGACCTCATTTGATAAGATTTCGCTTGAGGGACCTCCGTCTGAAAAGGTTTTGGTTATATGATGAAGTAAGAATTTTATAGTTGTCAACTACAGTTGAGGAGATCAGAATATAATTTTATGACTCTTACTCACGGCGGGCTCACTTCTATAGTAAATTAAATCAAAGTGAAAATAAACTATTCCCCATTTTTCTGGGGACCCCCTGGAACTCCTTCAAGGACTACTGGTTGAGAATAGCATATAGTATCTCTACATACTGCCTTTGAGGATAACCAATGTTTTTACTAAGAAATCTTCAAAAATATCCCCTCGCCACAATGTACTTTGACAGATTGTGAAGTAATCTTTCGGTACTACACACACGCTACGGTATCAATTTGCCTCATTCATTCATTATAAACGAAATTTAACACTAAATCAGATGTAAAAGCAGTGATCTCTTGAACTAAATGTGGGCTTTTGTGTTTGTGTCCTTTGGGAAATACAGGTCAGGGTCCCACACTGTCTGAAGAATCAATACATTCTGCTTTTTCTACATGTATACATACATAATATAATGCTGTTCACATGAAGTTGGGACATAGTACCATCTGCTGGTTGACTGAATGATCACTGTATATGGATGCTCTCATATAGGTAGAGGTTGGTAGACGACTAGTTATGTCAGGGGTTAAAGGTTGAGTTCCCGCCTGGGGCAAAATGTTCTTAAAAACATCTATTTACCACTGCTTGTTAGTGGCACAAAACAGCACATTACCATTTTTGTGGTGTTACTAAATATATAAATCATACTGTTTTATTCTAACCTTTGTGTGACACCCATTGATTATCTGTTTCATAATCATATTCATGTTCTTTCTTAAACTCTCACATTCAGGTGTTTTCCATTAAAGCCTTGAGGGCATCTGGCCGACATCCACATAACCCCGGTCACCTGCACACTGTACTTGTGCACTGAGGTGGAAACAGTAGACACAACACAGTCACATCCACCCTCCTAAATGCGGGCATTTTGCAAGAATCTCTTTCAAGCGTTTCACATCAGATCAACACTCCTGCTTCGCCCTCTGGCGTGTGGAGAAAGTTTGAAAAGAACATTCAGAACTTGCTTTTAGTAATCTGCATGCCTTGTGGAGCCCGGCTGCTGTCAATCGCTCCGCTCTTCCAGCCATTTGACATTCTGCTTGATGTCGGTGTGTGTCTGAGGTGCAGCAGCGACACTTATTGTTCGTTATTTCAGAGAGAGAGAGAGAGAGAGGGAGAGAGGGTAAGAGGGTGTCAGTTTATTAATAGAACGTGTGGGGTTGTGTTGCACACAAACACCTAACAAGCACAGCGCAGAATTCCCTCAAGTGCTTAATGCCAGCAATTAAGTTCCCGAAAAAGCTGAGCACAAAGAGAGTGTGTGTACTTTCTGTGTACTTCTGAGAGTTGCTGTTATGAGTCAATTCTCACTTTTACAGGTAAAACTGCAATGACCCTGGTGCTGTCAAGTTATCTCTTTGATTCTCCCAGATTATCATTTGATTGCTGAAGACATTCAGTACGTATTAACCCCAAACACGGTAGACTTTTACCCCTTAAAAATGCAGTAGACCCTGTCACAGTTTGCAAACATTTACTCAAGTTCAAATTTGAGGCACTTTACTTACTATGTACTGTACTTACAGTATTTCCATACTTCATATGTACTAAGCGGGACATAAAGTACTTTTTATTTCACTGCTTTCATTTGACATCCTTTTACTTTACAATTTTAATTTTTACCAACATATCACCTAATGAGCTTGTAGTAAAGATTTTCTTTTACTTTTCCACTTTCTTTCCTCACCTACCTCACTTCCTGTCCTCTCCTTTCCTCGTCACTGATTGGCTCTTGTTTTCACCCTTCATTAGCCTGATTAAGTTCACCTGATCACTCCTTATTTAAGGACTGCACTGTCTTTCATGCACTCTTTTTCACCTTTGCATGGGGTAGCAGGTCTGGTAAGAGGAGTTTATGTTACTCTTTAGTTCTTATCCTGTGTCCAAGTTAGTGTAACTTTATTTAGCCTTATTTCTTTAAACATGTGAGACTAATTTGACTTATTGTGTCTAATCTTGTATTTGTTTTGTTTCAGATACGCCAGTCCATGTGTGTCTTGTGCTCCCTTTTAAGTTCATAAATGCAACTACTTGAGTTTTGGAGAAAATAAAACCTTGTTCAGATCAATTCCTGACTTTTTCCTGTTCATTCTGATTCGATGCCCACGATCAACTTCTCATTCAGAACCTCCTAACAGAGCTAATGAAATATGATGCGTTTTTATAGATTGCCTAGATGTGTGTGAAATAATTAAAACTAGCTCCACCTCAACCAACAACAGGGGCTATTTCCTGAATATTTACTTTTGATATTTTACTGCTACTTTTGTAATTTAACATATTTAATGCAGGACTTTTACTTATAGTGGAATGTTTTATATTTTTGGTATTGTACTTTTGCTTAAGTAAAGAATCTAAATATTTCCATTGCTGCTGGTATAAGTTGCGAGTGGTTCAACCAAGAAAAAAATTGCTTTTCCTATGTAGTTAATAAACTAGGCCTGAGGGGGGAACAGAATAACAGAATTTGGTGTAGCTGAAATTGTTTTATTCCTTTACTCCCCCTGTAACACAGATTAAGCATAATGCATACTATTTGTCCTCTTAGATGTCATTGGAACTGTTTGGATTCTAAAACTTTTCGACCTAAATACTACTCGTGATGAACAAACATTTCAATTTGAATCATGAGATGAGAATCCTTTATTCGTCCCACAATGCTGAAATCGTCAATGTTATTGAATGTTAATGCCACTGATATACCTTTAAACAGAGGGTGACATTATTCAAATTGCATTTTGACTCGACAGCATTTATAGACAACATTTCAAGTAATTGATCTTAAAAGCTTTCAGTAAATGAACAGTACCAAGAAAGGCAGTCCTAATAAATCAAAAATATTTAACGGTCTAAAGCTGACTTTCAGTAAGTGATTCAACTTTATAATACTTAACTTATTACTGTGTGTCACAATCACATGAGGGCTCTATTGGCCCAAAGCTAACATGGGTGGGAGTAAAGGGTGCTTTGTTTTATTGGTGCAAATGGTCGCCATCCGTAGACATGTACTTTTTAAGGATGCACCACAATTTTATCATTTATAATTATTTCACGGACCCTGTGACAGAGTGCCACGGACCTCTTGGGGTCCCCAGACCCCACTTTGAGAATCACTGCTTTAGATAAATGTATACCTTCAGCTCTTGGAGAATCTCAAACCATATGTTGGGAACTGCTGCCATGAAATTCTGCAGATGACTGAAAAGGGTAAATCAAATTGTAACTGAGTGATAACTATTGATTGAAGTTCAGATGTCCTGATTTGAACCGAAATGTATTTTTTTCATTTTTTCAGCCCAAACTAGAGTGAATTTCTGCTTCATATTCAGAGTAACTTCAATAAATCCCATCATAACATCGCTTTTCTGGCCTTAACGGCATATCAAAAAGGGGACCAGTAGTTGAGATTTGGCTAAAGAATCTCTTCTGCTGCCATCATGTGGTCTGAGGCTCTAATCACAGAATATATACAAGCTGTAAGTAACTGCTCGGTACCTGTGATGTGAAGAAGAGAGCCCTTCAGGTAATGGAGGCCTTTCTCATGTTTGGAGGATGAGTGCCACCAAATTTGTTTGTGGGCAAAGGGTTAAATTCTGATGTGTACACGATACATTCACAAAATGCCAAGAAATTTTCTCTGTTTAGTCAGGGAAGGAGAGGTGATACCGTGGCTTCATTTTGTCGCATCCTTCACTAAACTCTCCTCACCAGACACTTATTCTAAGTGCAATACTTTCTGAAATGTGTTATTGTGCTTCTGGCTCCAACCAGTCTTACATATCCAGCATCATGCTTTGAATGTGTGAACAGAGGAAAAATGGTCTTTTGCTTTTTGTTGCTGCGACTATTTGCTTAGCAGTAACAACGTGAACAGTGCGATGTCTCCAATCACATCTGGTATGCATCACATACCATTCCCCCCGCTCAACGTGCCTTGGGGTGAGTCCCTGGCACCGCGGAGCACCCACAGTCCTCATTAGAGTGCATGTGTCACGATGGCATCAACCCGCAGCCTTGACTTATGCTTTATATTTACAATCATCCATCACAACAGTGTCATCGCAACAGTCAGAAGATCTCGTCTTGAACGGTTTTGAGCTGATCCGGCCCGTGTTTGTAACTCGTGATACGTGCAGCATCCTCAAGGGCCTTTTCTCTGTCTGTAGCCGTGTTGTTGGGACTAGTAATGGCCTGAGACTGAAACTGGAGTCCCTGTCCTTTTGTTGTGTGCTGAGCTCCCTAACAGCACCGAGGAGGGACAGGGTTTGATGTGTCTTCTGAAGGCCCGCTGCTTTGTCAACACTGAGGCCTCCGCACTGACACTATGGAAGCTGAGCGCCTCAGGGTGACAGGGAGGGGAGGGAAGGGTGGGTCACTGCACCCTGGTAAAAGAGAGACAGACAGACAGAGGAAGAGGGAGAGAAAGAGAGGCGACGGGGGGGAAGGGTGCCAGCTAGTGTGGCCAGCGCCCAGGGCTAGAGGAGAGTGCTCTGTGCAGCAGACTGCCTGATAGGGACTGAGGCTGCTGGCTGATGACATTTTATGGTCACAACATGCAATCCCACCCAAAATCCAGTTTTCATACACTGAACGGTAGTGGGTTTCTTTTTTTTTTGATAGAGCCACACAAAGAATGACGCAGTTTTGCGTGTCATCATGTCCTTTGAGTTTTACTTCTTTTACAGTAAACAGAACAATGAGTGGTAAAATAATGTCTAAACTCGTACCATATGGAGGGATAATAGACTTTTTTTTCAAATAGTTGTGTAGCTTTTATTTAGCAAAATAAGAGCTTGCAAATCCCTGTGCATAATTTCACTTATGAGATTTAATTTGCACTTAATTGTGGAGTGTTATTGTTGATAAATTAAGGCATTATCTGCAGCTTAATGGATACAAGTTAGAGGTAAATACAACGGTTGCAAGTAACAGTACAGTTCCTCAAGTGCTGTACTTAAGTACATTGTTGAGGTGCTTATACTTTCCTTGAGTATTTCCATTTCAAAGGACCAGTGTGTAGGATTTAGTGGCATCTAGTGGTGAGGTTGCAGATTTCAACCAACTGAATAATTCTTCGCTCACACATCCCTTTCCAAGCCTGTCGGAGAACTATGGTGGTCTTCAGGTAACATATACTACGGGATATTGTAGATATATGGCGGACTCCATGAGGAGGACTTGCTCCCTATGTACGATTCTTAGTTTCAGGTGATTATACAGTAATGAAAACATAGTTATGTATATTATATTCCATTTCTGTCAATAAATTCCCCCTAATCCTACACACTGGTCCTTTAATGCTACTTTATACTTCAACTCCGTTACATTTCAGAGGGAAATATTTTACTTTTTACTCCGCTTCATTCATCTGACAGCTATGGTTAATTTAAAACAAACAAACAAAAAAAAACAGTCAAGTATATCAATATGGCAATATAGCTACGTTTATAAGATACAACATTCTTAGAGATTATAGGCTACTAGTGGTTTCCAACGTTTTTGGTTTATGACCCCTTACAAAGTAGTGTCTAGTTGGGGTCCCTTGTGACGTTTATGAGTTAGCAGTTCCACCAGAAATACTTTATAAAAAGTAAATATTAGAGCCATAATACAAATAATATCAATTTTTGTAGCAGACCTTTGTTTTTTCTTCTTTCCTAAACCATGAATCATCTCGCGTCGGATCAAACTACCTGACTGTCGACCAGCTAACAGTAAAATGCTACTTACATGTATGCATTGATGCAACAGCATTAACAATGTAAGAATGCAATATATAGAAACATCAATTACGGGGGTCATTTTTCTACGGAAAGAGTACTTTTACTTTTGAGTGTTTAAGTACATTTTGCTGATGATAATACTTCTGTCTTTTACTTTTCTTTGAAAGCAAGACTTTTACTCGTAATGGAGTATTTTGACATATTTCCTTGAGTAAAATATCTGAGTTCTTCTTCCATCACTAAATACTGATGTTATTTACCAGTGGTTGATATAATACAGTATCACTTCCTATAGCACTTATCTGCATCATTTCCACATAGCAACCAGAGCCAACATATCCGTATTTGTTGGACACGGTGTTATGGGCCTGTTAACCTATGATATATCTGTTTTGTGCAGTGAATCACAGTGTGAATGTGTTCGCCGTCCTCCAGAGTGTAGGACAGAGCCGAGGCCGGGGCTCGCCAGAGGCGCTGATCTCTCCCGGTTCGGCCTGATGCAGGCTGAGGAGCCAGAGCCCCACAGACATCGCTTTCTTTCACCAACACTTTGTGTTAAGTGGCCATAAGTAACTCTGGGTTTCCATTGTGCATGCAACCAGAGAGTTTATTCTCTCACACATCATTATGGTTCACTCGTGTGTGTGTGTATGTGTGTCTCAGTGTTGCTTTCCCCTCTGCTTCAGCTCTGACCTCATCCTGTCAGTTTATACCTCTGATATGGAGCGTTACTCCACTTCTGTGAAGCCACTGTGGAGACGACTAGCAAAGCGCTGTCAGCCACGAGATAGTTTGGATCTTCTTTGGTTTGTCTGGAAGTATAAATCCAAAACTCAAGAGTCGGTTTCCTCTGGGCGCTGTGTCTGTCCCTTTTCTGTGTCTCTGTTTGAATTAGAATTGGTTTTACTATTCAGTGATGTGAGTTTATTAAACACATTTAAGCTTTAATTCCAAACATGCCACATGCTACTTTGTTTTCTTCAATTAAAAAACATAAATTATTCATAGTTGAAGCTAAACTAATCAATATTTGAAATATGAATATGAAATGTAACAGGTTCGCTTGTAAACAGAAAATGAACATGAAGTGTTTTTCGTGTCTTTCTTGTGTCTTGTTTTGGGTTTACGGCCCTCAACTTTACTGAATGGATTGTGGGCCCATCGACCATTGCACCCCAAAGTCCCCCCATGGCACATCCCCTGTCCCCCCACCCGTACCATGTTGCACCCCTCCATCTGACAACATTTTCTAATGAAAAGAAAAAATATATACGTGTTTTGCATTTGTGCTTAAATTTGAGATTATACAGATAAAAACTGTTGTGGGGCATACTTAATTTAGCATCCTGATTTAGGAGGAAGACAGTCAACCATCAAATCTCGCACATAACTGCGAGATTAAGGATGAACCGCAAGGTCAAAGGTGAAGCCCGCCGCACACAGAATTTTGGGAGCAAAAAGTAATGTATGGTTGGTGATGAGAAAAGTTGCTTAATCTGAAATGAAATTCAACCGACCAAAATAAAGATACGTACAGCTTGGAATCGGAAGAAAAACAAGTTGTGGGAAGAAGTTTATAGCCCTGTGGCTGCAGCCCCCGCCGCTGTGACTGTCAGTGGACCACAACTTCAGCCTCCAAATGATATTGGAAGTGAGCAAAAATTCACTGCACAGTATTGAGGAACGTCTTCACTGACCACCTTCGGATCCATGCACCATGCACTTTAGGAGCAGCTGGCCTTCGAGACGGACTTACACCTAAATGTCTGACAGTGATGTGCGGGCAGGGTAGGCAGTGCCTCACCAAAGCTAAAAAGAAATGTTGATAGTTGTATTTATTGATTATTTCTTCATATTCATAATTAATTTTTTTACGAGTTGTATTTATTAATTTAATTTTTAATTTGTAGTCTTCAGAATTAGTCTCAGGAATACACATACTCCAGTAAAACCAGTCAGAATAGTTTAGTATGCTCCTCTTGCCACTTGCTCCCTTAAAAAATACAGTTCCTGAATACAAGTAACAAAGAACGTATATTGCCAAGAAGTGAAAGTCAACTGTTCGTTGTATTGCAACATCATCGCCCAGCAGCAAAGCTACTATGCTTCTGCCATATTGGACCGAAAGCGACTACCGGACGCCAGTAAAACGTCCACCTAAAAAGTGCCGTCCAAAAGTAAAACAAAAATATTTCTATATACTAACAGATTCTACCGAAATGGCCTGTGTTGAACAATAAGATACTATAAATATAATAATAATAATAATAATAATAATAATAATAATACATTTTATTTACATAGCGCTTTTCTAAAAACTCCAAGACACTATACATAGATCCAAATATCCTAAAACAAGGACATCATAAAAAAGATATAAATCACACAATGTTAATCACACATTAAAAGCAGTTCTAAAAAGTAATAAGCGTAATAAGGTCTCGGCAGATGGCCTCCCACCCAGAGCCCGGTTCTGCTCCAGGTTTCTTCCCACTAAACGGGGAGTTTTTCCTGGCCACAGCGCGCTTGGTGGATTTTGTTGGGTCTCTAAACTATGGTGTACGGTCTAAGACCTGCTCTATATATAAAGCGTCTTGAGATAACTTCTGTTGTGATTTGACCCTATATAAAAATAAATTGAATTGAATTGAATTGAATTAATAAGCGTTTCAGTCCAAAATGGCGGCAGGAGCTGTTGTCATAAAAACACCGGAGTTTCGTCCCTTTCTTCTAAACTCTTTGACAGGAAGTTCAAGGCCATGGACGCGCATGCGTAGTCGGGTCACCTGACGTTCACTCCCTCTTGCTCCGGCTCGGCGCTAATTGCTTCGCTAGTAGCACCTACATCAGCTAGCGCGGATAGCTTCACCACTGTGTCTAGCACGGAAACTTCTTACTAAATGTTTTCATCACTGTCTTATGAAGAAGAAGAGCTTTGGTCGCTATAATGGTGCACCAACACCTGACCTGCAGGAACTGACGCACCGGAAAGGGCGAAAGGTAACACAGACCAGAGTGGGAGGAAGTTTTCCATCCTATACTCTTCTCCTCCAGCAGCGACAGCGTGTGGATAAAAAGGGGAATACTGTGACCTGAACAATTTACCAAGAACTCTGCTGAAGCATGAAAAACCCACGGCCCATGTCTATTCTCATCAGACCTCCTGGAAACACTTCAGAAAGAGGCGCATTGACGCGCTCCTGGATGAGACGCGCAGGCTCCATATCAGCGCGCACAATGCAATGGTAACGTTAAAGGGAAATAGCGAAATATTATATTGTTACCTTGCCAAGCAAGAGGGTCAGTGTATCTTTTGGTCTTTCAATTTTCCTTTCACAAACGAATATTAAAAAACCAAAAATTAATGGTTATTTAATTTAAAAAATGGGTTGATTTTCATTTTCTATTTCTAAAAAAAAAAAAAAAAATCACTAGAAGACAGAACCGAAAAAACGCCCCGTTTTTTCATATTCTGCGACCGGAAGTTGCCATTTACAAAGTAAGAGC
>CAKAKR010066661.1:0-13675 GCA_916700685.1 Adelosebastes latens
TCAGAGTACCGCCCACACTCTTTGATTGACAGGAGATCTCTAAGGGATAGCAGTGCAAAAGCACCACAAACAAATTAATGAATGATTGAACAAAAATTTAAAAAATACATGCATAGCTTTAAACTCTAAAATAAAACATGGTTGATTATCTCAAGGACACAATGGAATAAAACATGCTTTTAAGTTGTTATCCTGTGCACAAATTGTTCTGTTTTTATATGTTTAAAAGAAATTACAATATGTTTGAGTATTTGTATATCAGCAACTAGCTTAGTTCACTTTAATTTCATATTTCTGTATTATTCTTATTATTCTTATTATTCTTATTATTCTTATTATTATTATTATCATTATATTTTTATATTTTTATATTTTTTATTTTTTATTTATAATTTATATTTATTATGAATTTATTTATTTTTCCTCCCTTGTTTTTGAGTACTTCTTTATTTGTTATGGTTTAGTTTGTTGTAGTAATTTTTCTTAAGGAAACAATAAAAAGCATGATTGAAAATATCATACTTGACTTTTAGTTGGGGGATTGTAGTAGATAGCATAAAATCTGAAGGATTTGATCAAATCCCTCTCAAAATTATGGCCTACACATACTTTCTGTTTCAGATGGATATATTGTGTCACTTTATGGAAATAAAGATGCTCTAACTGCAGTTTCACTGTGACTTTAAGTATTAATTTGTGTTCAAATCAACCCTGTCTCCTAATACTTGCATTTATCAACAACTAGTTTGCATTAGCAGATACATTTTTTAGGAAATGTAATGCACCATGGATACATAGTTTTGTTAGCATAATGAAGAATTATTTATTCAGTGTCACTGTATTTTATTTGATTTCCTATAATATCGGCTTCTGGCAACTAAAGCACAATGTTGTTAATGTGTTTTATGGTTACAGTATGTTCAAGAAATTCAAAGCATTTGGTCAAAGCTGCATTTATCAGTTTTTTTTATGGGATGAATACATTGTCATATTTTGAAACTAAGTTTTGAAGTCTTGCATAATGTTTTGATAGGCTGAAAAAAAAATCAAATCTCTGCAAACCATGGGCCTCATGCAGCAACATTCTCTAAAGTTTGTCTTATATTTTCGCTCAATTTTCTAGTAAGATAATATTTAGTTTGTTTTCCAAGTTTGAAAAATTTAAACTTGAGTTTTGAAAGGGCAAATCTTTATTATGAAAATGTGTGGATGTACATTTGCAATCATATTAAGCATTGGTGGGCAAAACTCCTGAAGCTATAGTTGACAACGCTAACATATTAGCAAGCCATTGCCTTACACATGCAGCAGACACAGAGCTTGTGTCCACCGGATGAAAGTCTAATATTCACTCTCCTTTTATCTCTGTTTTTGGTCTCCACCAACCCCTGAGAGAAATATCTGTGTCTGTAGCTGCTAAATGCTCCGCTATGTTTACCAACTAGTCTCTAGTCTCTCGCTGTTTGCTGCTCTGCGGGTATTGGGTTTACAGAAAACAGCTGTTTGCTGCTGCTGGAAACCATGGGTTGATGAGAGTGCTGAGACTGAACCAAAACATAAAACCAAAACAAAATAAGCTGAAAGATGCTAAAACGCCACATAGAGCTCAGGGTATAATGTTGATGTTACTTATCGTCTGTTCTGGTCTGACTGTATACATTTTAGTAGAACTAGACTAAACCATAGATGGTGACTGGGAAGAGGCTCTATTTCCAGCCATTATTGACACGACATGTCCACACTTGCTTTAGCATAGCACAGGAATATTTTTGGAACACATAAATAAAGCTGCTACTAAAGTTACTAGTAGTGTGCTCAAAAAACATATCCCTAAAGGATCTGTGCTCCCGAGAGGAACAAGGGATACATTCCTTCTCCCAGTTTCCTCCCCACATCCCGAGCAAGAATAGAAACTGGAACGAACACGCAGGCTGGGGAGTCAACCCACGAATCACAGAACGTCGCCCTCAACAGTAAATACACACACACACACACACACACACACACACACACACACACACACATAAAAAGAGGCATGAAAGATTTTTTTTAATGCTTTAATTTATCCGGAGAAAATCAGCTCAGCTGACATGCTTTTTCCCAACAAAAGCCTGCTTCACTTTTAGTTTTCCACATTCAGAGAGTGCTGGCCAGTACAATCACAATAACAATAACATGTAGTTATTACCATGAGTTTGTTGTTTTAAATCATGCTTTAATGTTGTACAAATGAGTAGTATTAACCGATACAATTAATAGTAAAAAACATAAATCAAGGCCAAAAGTATAAAATTATGCAATAATCATAAAAGTCACCCATTAAACATTCCATTAGATCTGCACCACTCAATACTTTCATTATTATCAAAAGATCAAATGACTGTGTACTGTGAAAAATGCTGTAAAGTGTGACGTTTAAATCATGCTTCAGTGCAGTAAAAATTAGTAAAAGACCAGATAAAATCAATAGTGAAATACATGAATTAAGGTTAAAACTAAAAAAAAACTTAAGCAGGAATCATAAAAAAATCCCCATAAAAGCCATTACAATAAGACTGCCAGGATTCTAGCACCCCTTACAGCTGCCGCAATCAGAATCGAGTCTTCAACAAAGCCTTGTAATAATGACGTATACGACTATAAAAGCATTGTGCTGTGTTGATGAGGGCTCTGGTGCGATCGTATCCCTCTCAGAAGCTTTGTAATCCAGTCTTGAACTGCGGTGTCTTTTTTGAGACTTTGTAAAATCAATCCATAATAATAAACACTGAATGTTTTCTGTGATTATTTATCTATTTTTCAAATCTTGTGTTTTTATTTTAGTACCTTCTGGGCTTCAGACATCAAACAACACACATTTAGGACAAGTTGTGGGCTGGGAAGTTTGTAGTTTTTATTTAAACAGTTATTGACATTATAAAAAACCAAACCCGTCAGACTGATGTCATCAATCAATCATGTGACAATGTGTAATGTGAAAGCTGCCACTCAAAGTGAATTATCACCAACTCTGCAATTTTCCTCAGCTCCACAGGGCATTTTAGCATCTCTCAGCTCATTGTTTTGGACCTGTAACTTTGCTGTTTTGGTTCAGTCTCACCGCTCTCATTAATCTGGTTTCCAGCAGCAGCAGCCTTCAGTGAAAAACTCGCTGTACACCTATTCAGCACCAAACAGCAGACACAGTTAGAGACTAGCTGTTGAACATAGTGGAGCATTTAGCAGCTAAAGAGACAGATATTTTTTTTCAAGGGTTGGTTGAGACCAAAACAGAGCTAAAAGAGAGATAATATTGAATTTACATCCATCAGGTGGACACCAAATGAATGATAATGTTGCTCTGTGTCTGCTGGATGTGTAAATAGACACCTGTTGGTGCCAATGTTGTGTTTACAGCTTGCTTGACCCTTAAGTGGTCAAAGAACAATCAATTCATACTGCTTTAAATCTCATTCTGCAAAAACATGTCTACAGAGATGAGCTCCAGTCAGTTTAAACATGCTAAATACTTAAATGTCCTTTCTTGTAGACAGACAAAAGTTATGTTTACATTCAGTGTTACTCCCCAAACTAATTTTATTCCTCGAATGTTTAAGTATTTTAAATCCATCATTGTTTACATCCATGTTTACTTGCGAGCAGTCTTCTTCTTGACTGTCTTTCCTGGTGCATTGCAGCATATCTTGGCGTGTTATTGCCACCGTGTTACAGCGGAATAGTGTTTATCTCAGGATGAACAAAACGGCGACCCACTCATTCAAAACAGCTCCATAGCTCCATGAAAAAAGAGTATGTTGTTCATGCAACATGCAACGTCTGTATTATTGACCAAAACACTGCTGTACAGGAAGTGAAGTTTTTTATAATTTGGGTTTTGTGGAAGCCTACATCCTCTATTGTCCTCTCCTTTCTTTTGGGAACAAAACTGATGACTCCAGTGTTTTTAATGCACTCAGTGTAACCGGCCCCAGCAGCACTAGCAGCAGTTAGCCTCAATGTTAGTACGCTCATTCTTTGGCTCAAACCATAAAGTTTCATCAGGACGATTTTTTGGGGTGTGTTCATGTAAACTCCATGAGACAATGCCTGTTTATGTTTCATTCCAAATTATGTCATACCATTGTGTGTGTGTGTGTCTGAAAGAGCTACCATCCAAAACCTGCAAAGACA
This sequence comes from Adelosebastes latens, assembly GCA_916700685.1. NCBI lineage: Eukaryota > Metazoa > Chordata > Actinopteri > Perciformes > Sebastidae > Adelosebastes > Adelosebastes latens. Next base: position 4,171 of record CAKAKR010066661.1, read on the forward strand.
CACATGCACACACAGACACACGCTTACACTCTGACAGGACATAAGACATAAATGACGGGACATAAGACATAAATGAAGATGAGTGGCCTGTGTTTGAGAGTAATATCATCGAGCTGTTGAGAGAGGAGCAGAGAAGAGCAGCCATCTAGTCAAGTCGCTCCAACAACAAGGTTAGTTCGGAGTCACCAAAGTCACACAATAAGACAAACAGAGTAACCGATCGAGGCAGCGGTAGACCAGCAACTCCAGGGTTCTGCGAGGTAAAATTACTGTTTTTGTCAAAGGAGTCTTGTGGCTTTGAGGAGAGCATAGATAATGGCTTCAGTTCCTCGTCGTAAAAGGGCTGTCTGACAGCGAGGTAAAGGGGCAAACATATTTTAAATACAGCATACACCTAAACCTCAAACCTTTTTTAGCTGGCTGAAATCAGTGTTCATTTTGGCAGCTATTTTAGATTCAGTTTTAGTCTTTGTCTTAAAAGGAAAATGCTTATTAATTTTAGTCACTTTTATCCTTCATAGTTTTAGTCTAATTTTAGTCAAGAACAACTCAAAACGTTTTAGTCTGGTTTTAGTCATTACTTTTAGTCAAAATGTTCCCTCTCTTAATTTCGTGAGCTATTTTTTGGCTGGACCTACAAATACAAATCTGTCACTGAGTGACTGACTAAGTGACGAAGTTACATGATTGGTCGGCCGAGTGTTGGAGTTTCCTCATTGGTCGTTGCTCTATCAAAATGAAAAGGCGGGGAACCGTCTGTTATGCAAATTAACCTCACGAAACTTGGACCAAGCTGTCAAACTAGGTGATCTAGTTCTAAAATGAAACCAGATTCAGCAGTGGCATAGCCTATTTCTTTATTTTAAAATGTTTTCAGAAGTAGATTTTGGTGGATTGTTTAGACGGAATAACAAAGTTTACGAGCAGGCCGCCATGTTGTTTCCTGTTTGAAACAGCAAGCAGAAAACCAGGGACCAATCAGTTGCGTTCCACGATAGGGTACGTCATCGCTTGAACGGCCAGTTGAGTGGAGCAGCCTGTCCCCTAGTGTCCTCGCCGGACCTGGTGGACATGTACCGCTGGATTTAACATTATACACATGACCACTGACTATTTGTGTAACAATTTAGCCACAAATTCCCAGACTGACCGTACACGGAGAGCAATATACTTGGTTTTGACCGAGTCTTGTTTTTATTCAGTCTTAGTCCTGTGTCCTTTTTTTTTATCAGATTATATTGAACATTTCCATCAATCTAAGTCTTGCCAAACCAATCATTTTAGTCAAATTTATTTCACATAGGATTTTATCTAATCATTATCTGATGAAAAACACAGGTTGAATGATTAAGAATGCAGCTTTGCTACTCCGAGTCCTCCTGACTGTGCTCATTAGTGATGTAGTGGTTCATTCGCACCCACCAGCCTCTAATGAGAGCCGATCCGCACCGCCCAACATGCAAAACTATGCATTAATAAACTACCCAAACCCGACCCGACCCACAAACTGCCAACTTTATGCATTATAGTTGCCGTTGTGTGGGTGTGTGTGTGTGTGTGTTTGAGGCAGAGTGAAAGTGACAGAGAGAAGGGAAGAGAAGGTAGAAGGTGATGAAAGTAAAGAGAGATTTTGGTGAAGTAAACTAAAAACTACATTTTAGTCTCGTCTTCTTTCATCAGCGATATTACTTTTATTGACATTGGTGCCCTCTCGTCATTGTCTCATCTTAGTCATGGAAAAAAAGTCTGTTGATGAACATATTTCAACATAGTTTTTGATAACAAAATGAACACTGGCTGAATTACTGCTGTCCCCATCCACAGCAGTACATTGCTTTGCTCCCGTGATGGTACCCCTATCTGTTTCTCCAGTCTCCAGTTTCCATAACTGGGTGCGTGCCGATCGCCATCTACTGTAGGTAATACACTGACTCTGGATAAGCACCTCATACAACCTCACTTCTGAACTATACCTTTAAGCAACACATTAATTTCACTTGGGCTCAATAATTTTCTTCAGGCAGACCTGCAAATCAATTGCCACTTACATGTCTTGCCACAAAGCATAATTTCCCTGTTCACCCTATACCGATCCTCTGTGCTATCCTGTCACCCATTGAGTACAGGGCACAGATACCTAGAAAAAACCCAAAGTTTCTTTGGGTTTGGCTTGATTAAACATAAGTTTATGTGCTCACGTGGTGCATATTCCTAAATGTTACTACAGTTATATGGACACTCTACATGATAGGGACATGACTTAAAGTAATAATTCAGTAGGCTACCAGCCTTAGTTGATATTGTACTTTTCCCCAAAATTATGCATTTAATCAGACAATCAAAATCACTAGTAAAACCACTGACATGTAGTCAACCTAGGACTTTTGGGGCCCCCTGAAGGTCTGGGGCCCTGTGTGAGTTGCCTTGCCTTGTGTCTGTAAGTAATAATAAGAATTATTACATGGCTGTGTTGAATACTCGATTCTGATTGGTCAATCACAGCGTTCTGCGGTTTGTAATTTCTGTATTACCGACTGTTACTATGTATAACAGACCGTTGCTATGTATTACAGAACGTTGCTATGTATTACAGACCGTTGCTATGTATAACAGACCGTTGCTATGGGCGCAGCTCTGATGACGGACTCTGGCGGACCGTGTTTGTGTCAAAATATTGATTTCTTAAGTAAGTAGCCGAGTAATAAGCGTGATAACAGCTAGCGGGTCATTGTTGTGAAAGAATCCCCTTCAGGGCGATGAGAGACAGCAGCATCTGCAGCATCGTCCTGTTGGGAATTCTTTCACAACAATGACTGGCTTGCTGTACATTATCCCTTACTTATTATAATTAGTATGTATTTGGCATATGCATAGATAATGAAAAGGTAGACCAAGAAACACAAAATACCAATTTGATTTTTAACTGACCCTTTAATGGTTAAAGCTGCAATGTATCATACCTGGCCACATGCTCCAAACAAATGGGAGGCAGCATTTCACCTCTATTAAATCCAAAGTGGTAGAAATGAGAAAAAAGACCTGCATCTTCATCTCGCCGTCCCTGCATCCAGGAGAACACCACAATTCAACCAGCACAAAACCCCAGCACCGGGAGTCAAAGTGGGTTGGTGGAGCACTGGGTCTAACCTCTGTAACGGCAGCAACAGGAAGTTTGCTGATCTGGCAGGGAGTCGGGGCGGTCCCCCGGTTTCAGACCCCCAGTGCTGGGGTTTGTGCTGGCTGAATTTGAGTTATCTGCTAAACTGCTAACTGGGGAGGAAGATCTCCCGGAGCTGCCACATGCTATAGTTCTGGCGAAGCAGTCTCCCAGCGGCGGTGGGAGATCGGTTCCCACTTTGTTTCTACCACTTTGGATCTAATCCAATAAACAAATTATCTAAATGCACATGGATCATGGATGTATTATTGACAAGCCCTCGGTGCAGCTCTACTTCTTCGTTCTCTGGACTGAAGGCAGACTGATGCTACAGTGACTCACTATCACCTCTCGAGGAACTAGTTGCATTAGAAGAAAGTATGGGCCGGACCTTGCTAGTGGCAGTAGATATCTCTGCAGCACAATACAGTGACATATTTGGCATAATGTCAAAACTGTTACTTTTTGAATGTTTAATTGAAAATTCTGGCAAGATCTTACATGTTGCACCTTTAAGGAACCAAGAAAATGAAAAAAGAGACTGCATAAATCACAGTTTTCGGCACTTTCCCAAACACAACAGCCATCTCCAAGCCGCATGTACCATAAACTGTATACATAATGAAGTGATAAAGAAATTGCTCTTGGCAAAGAGGGACAATAGGAAACAGTTTTTCAGTATTGGCAGCAGATGATGTATATTTAAATCAACACATCATTGGAAATGGGGGTGTTTTAACACTGCGGTGAGGGGAGGGAGCAACACTACACTACAGACGGGAAAATTAATTCTCAAAGCCAAAAATCTCAGCAGCTGGCCAAGTAATTGCCGAGTCACTGGCACTCATCAAGAACCAAATCAACCCCCTACAGATGTATTAAGTTTAAATATTACCAATTTCCCATTTAAAAAACAACAAAAAAACAACAACAACAACAACATATTTTCCCCTCAGCCCCAGACAGTAAGGGATCAGCAGGAGTAAGATGAGCTGTCTTAAGGGATCCACAGTCAACACATGCAGGATTTTATTTCCCCCCATCTCTCCGTATCGACAAATGCCAGTGGGAGACAGTGCCATGTTTCTGTGCCTGAAGACGCATTGCCAGTGTAAGTCTCAGACTGGGTCTCCTGAGCCAAGCGCTGGCTGTGGCTCTCCAGGATGGCATGTTCCTTACATCATTCAAAACCAATATTTGACTAGCTGCAGTCCCCAAACTCTGTGGCACTCCGGCGGTGGTTTTTTGAAAAACAGAAAGAGAGGCTGCAATTTGAGAGCGTCAGAGGAGCCAGAGCCGTTCCCACTGCAGCCCTCCTCCTCCCTCCTTCGTTTCCTCTTTTCTTCCTCCATACTGCTCTTTCTTCTTTTATTTTTGAGCAACTTTTCATGTCTGGTGTACGCGGATCCCTTGGGTTTAGAGTGGTTTTCTGCTGAATGTGGCATAAAAAGCATGAACTCTATAAAGCTCTCCTTAACGCTCTCTCTCTCTCTCCTCTTTCTTTCTTTCTCTCTCTCTGTGTGTGTGTGTGTGTGTGTGTGTGTGTGTATTAAATGTGAGGTCTGGATCCAAGTCTGTGGCTGGAAACGCTCTCTCCAGTATAAAAAAGAAAGGAAGTGTGGATGGGAGAGGTAGAGAGGGAGATGGAGAGATCAGAGAGGGAGACAGAAAGAGAATGAAAGAGAGAGAGAGAGAAATCTGAAACTAATCAAAGCATGGCCGCTCTCCCAGAATGATTCTGAACACATGCCCTGTGCCTGTCGGCTCTGTTCTGCATGTTGCCTGTCTGAAGTCAATGAGCACAGTTTGAATGCGTATACAAAGACTGCCTTGCATATGTCTCCTGCATTGTCGGTTATTTTTTCTTTACTTTTTTTTTTTTTAAATGTAATTAAAGTCAAAATGAAGAACAATGCGATTGTCTGTTGGTTTTCATATAACTTTTGCCGAACCGCAGACAGTGTGGCCACCAGTGATATTTACAGGAAGAGTAGAGTTTTTAGAAAAGCAACATCGATCCACAATTAGCTACCATCAGCAACCCCATAAGCCTCTGGTCATCAGTGGTATCAGTGCATTTACTCAAGTACTGTACATTTGTGGTACAATTCTGAGGTAATTGTTGAATACTTTTCTTGCGCTCAGCGGTAAACACACCACGGCCTCGACTCCCCGGCAGATCTCAGGTCTCCTCTCCCTCATTGGCGAGGGCCGAAAACCCACGGATGCCACGAGCAGAGCCGCAGGAGGCGACACCAACCCTTTCATCATCAGCAGCCTCTCTCACATGCAATCCCCGACAATCAGTTCAATTCAGGTTATTTTTATACAGTGTCAAATCATAACAAGAGTTATCTCAGGACACTTTTCACATAGAGCAGGTCTATGGTTGTATAAGGAGGGAAAACCAACTTTCTCATACAAACTGCAATGATGTGTGCGGACACCTGAATCAGAGACAAATGGTGACGCAGCATGGTATACTGAATCAGATAAAGCTGCCTTGCCTTTTGAGATAGCAGCTGGTGTGTGTGTGTGTGTGTGTGTGTGTGTGTGTGTGTTACCATCTTAACACGGTTCAAATATGTGACTCATCTTTTGACATATTAAAGTTTGCATTCTTTGATAGGCAGTATCATCGTACCGTTAAAGGAACAGTACATGTGCCGATGTGTTTATGTGAATGTGCATGTTTGCCAAAGGACGTCTATGGTTTCTAAAGGCAGGGGGGTCTTTGTTAGTGTTTAGGCAGTAGGTTGAGGGAGGAGGGAGGGGGTGGGTAGAGGTATGGACCGGAGGGGGAGCTGGGGGTTCGGCTGGTGTCTGGAGAGACAGACTGAGTATAAAGGATCTCATTGTTTTGAATTCCCTCAAAGGGAGAAGAGAGAGAGAGGTGGGGGTGGGACGGAGGAGGTATCATGTTTCAAGTGATGTGGAGTGGTCCATTTTGGTTATGGGACACCAGGAGGATGGAGGTGGGTGGGTGGGGGGGAGAAAAAGAGAGGGAGAAAGAGAGAGATTGAAAGAGAGAGAGAGAGAGAGACTGTGGTTTCCAACCTTCAGTTTCCAAAATAAATATTTCCAATCAAAACCTCCTCCTTCCTCCCTACCTCTCTCTCTCTCTCTCTCTCACACACACACACACACACACATACATCCCAGCAGACTACACACAGGAATTCTGCTGCTTCATCATGCTTAAATCATCTTCCATCTCCCTTTGTTTCTCTCTGTTCAGCTCGCTTGTCCTGTGAGGAAAGGGGGCTGCTTGCAGACATACAGGCTCTGCTGTATTAACATACAATGAGACGCACACTAAGAACACAAAATAAAATGCAGTAAAAAAAAGTGCAGTACAAAAATCACACTCGAGTTATGATTTATGTAGGCATACTGGACTGGAGAGTGTGTGTACATGTGGAACTCATACATTTTATAGTCAGTGGAAATCGGTGGTGCTGATGTCAACGTAGTAAAATAAAGCCAAATGTCCTAATGGCATTTGGATATTGGCTTTACTTCAACACCTAAACACTGCTTATAGTTTGTTTCAGAAGCTACAGTATAGTGTGTATGGAAAGATCAGTATAGCCTATGAGGTGTGAGATTTGGTGTGTTATTATGGCTTCTTCACCAGCATCATCCACTTGCACCCCTGAACTCTGCAGCTTTTCCATTGTAGAGAAACACACTGCTTTCCTTGGCCATTATCACACTATATAAATAGTCCAAAACTGTTTTCCTTCCAGTTAGGCCTATCCTCTCGGGTAATTTGAAACAGAGGTGCTGAGTATGTGGACAAACCAATCTTTAACACTGAGTGTACTGAATCATCACTGACTGAATCGGTAGCTTTTAGCGTTCGGGTTTTCCCTCGGTAGTGAATGAAAGCTCTGCTCTCAGCTCGGACTTGATATACAGTGGACTACTTTCTGGTTTACTGAAAGACCATTAAATCCACATAAAGTGGATGCAAGCACACATGTGGTTGCACAGTCATTAACCTTATAAACAAGTGCTTGCATAGGCAGTTTTGTCCTGAACTGAACAAAAAAGTTAAAGCCAGCAACAGACTTAAAGCTAAATTGGGTATCACTGTAAAGCTGAGACTCTTGTGGATCCTACGAACCCAATTGTATTCATGTTAGTCCCCATAGTAGCCATTTCATTGTAGTGAAACTTGACCTCACTGTATAAAATGACCTGTGGTGACCTCTAGGATAATCACAGCCTCATGAAACTTTACAGCCACAAACTAGAAACCTAGAGTTTTCAGAGGATGGATGGCTTTTCTAAGTAGATTGACATTAAGGGGGTTTCTCAGCAGTTTACACAACAGAAGTGCTCGCCATCCAATCGCCAAATGTCAAAAGTTTTTGATACCACATCACAAAATGGCTTTTTCTATGGTGTTCCTCAAAGTCTTGGTGTCTTAATGTGGTATTTTGGAGGGATTATTGATATTTGTTATCAATTCTTGAGTGGTAAAAAATGGTTAAATTTAGCACCAAATCTGTGTAACAAATGGTATTAACCCAAAAATTGCTGCAACAACGTATGAGATATAATAGAATGGCCATCATATAATTCATCATGATGTTCTAAACCCTTATACACTTTACAACGTAATTTACTGATTCATTTATATTTCTTAATGACTAGAAAACCTTGACACACAGTGCTGAGCTGCATCTCAAATTAATCTTCAGGTTCCCAGCTTTCAGATGATGTACACCACTTCTATGTGACATCTACTGTTGCCTTTTTATCCACCGCTGAACATCCCCTGTCACCCACCCCTACACCTTAAAAAAAAAAAGAGGTCATAATGGCAGGGGGCTAAGCTCCTGGATCTATCTCTATGTTCATTTTCTTTAATCTAAATGGCCAAAAAAAGTATTTTTTTCCCCAAAAATGTTACAAGTGCTTTTCCCAAAATATGTCCTTCCTTAGAAGTTGCTTTGAGCCCAGTGAACTATAATAATTATACCAATGCCTATTAGCATTTTTAGGCAACAGCCAAAAAAGCCCTTGCCTCGCAGAATTGTTGCCACAATCCATCCACTTAGTAACCACATGGCACCCAGAATGGTCCCCAAATATTTGCCATTAATAAATAATTGTGTGCGTGTGTGTGTGCAGTTAATGGCTCACTGGCCACATAAAGCACAGACAGCCATGGGAGAATACGCTCAGAACATCTCAAATGGGCTGTGACACATGTGGTTTGTATTGTGTGTCTACGTGCACTAATAGAAGAGCCTTGAATCATGTGTCCAGCTGGTAGACACACACAGTCTTTGTGTCATACTATGCACACACACACACACACGCACACACACAGATTGGAGTCACACCTGTGGTATTTGTGTGTGAATCACATCAGCAAGGTCAACCTCTCCACGCTCTTCACCCTCACACACACACACACACACACACACACACACGCACACGCACACGCACACACACACACACACACTATTGTCTCCTACTGCTTCACTGATAGACTATAACAGCACATCAGTGTATTACTTTCAAGACCAAGTGAGTGTAAAATAACCTAATCATGCTTCCATCTAAATAATGTCTACTCTCATCTTATTTTGCTACTCACCTCCCTCAGATAATACAGACAGGGGTTGACACCTGATGGTTAAATTTCCCTGAAAGTTGCCCACAGGGGAAAGAGGAAATTTACCGAGTTTGAATTCAGGCACATCACCATTACTGAGCCTGAGTCTGAGGGTGAGACAAAATTTACTCAATTACTTATTTATTGCTGTCTGCTCCCTTCCCATTTGCCCTCTCAAAACTATTGCATACTAGAGGCCACGGGTGTCTGTCTAGAAAGAGATGTGCCACTGAAAGCCCCGGTATCCTGATAGACTATGAGATGATGCTGTCAAACATTAAATACAACAATTTTTGGTAACATGTTTAGCCATTGTTTTCCAGTCATGCACGGTTTGAATCAACTAGTGCAGTGCCCTTTCGGGATGCAGCCATTCGGAATGGGCCGACTGTTTGCCTCCTGCGTTCCGGCCGTTGGGATTGGGCCGATTGGCCCTGGGAAGTGTTGCTCCTAGCATTGTCAAGAATCACTCATCGCTCATTGACTACAGGGAAGTGAAGAAGAGTTTTGTTGTAACGCTAGTATATCCAACATCCAGCAGAAAAAAGTGAACAGCAGTCAATGACCTGCCGACTGTAAAGGTCGGCTGCGGACGACATGCTCGACTCTTCCTGCCCTTTAGCCCTGCCCCCGCTGCTGCACAGAGCCATATTGCTTGTTTATTCATAGTATTAATATTGAATGTGTCACATTTTCAAATTGCACCAACTTCAACG
>CAKAKR010066661.1:14573-46752 GCA_916700685.1 Adelosebastes latens
CGTCCGTGCATGCATGCGTGTGTGAAAGAGAGAGAGCTTGGTGGCCCATGTGTGCAAACATATGGACATTAAGTTAGCATGTGTCTAATGTGAATGCTTGTATATTGGTGGCCTTGCTTTGCACACACACACACATACACACACACCACAACCGCTCCAAGGTTCTTGCCAAGCCGAAAAGACAGTTGGGGGTGGGGGGGGGGGGGGGGTGGCTGAGGAGGGAGGCCAAATGGAGTGGAATGAATGCTGCAGTGAACACACACACACACACACACACACACCCACACACACAGAGCAGGCTGATTGCTGGGCTGATTAGCTGAGGTGCTGCTCAGACTGAAAAAGAACAAAGAGTGCACCCTCCAGTTAGCAGGATGAGATGGATTCATGGGCTCCATGTTGACCTTTTATTAAAGATCTCTTCCAATCAGTGTCGCCCACCTCTGATACGATTAATGTGATACATTTAAACTGTATATTGACAATTGACGAGTACTACGCTGGTATATATAGGAAGTACTTAAAGCTTCGGTAGGCAACAAGTTTGTGGCATCATTGGGTAAAAATTCCATAATAACCTTTCAGCATATTGTAATTCAAGTGTTCTGAGAGTGAAGTAGACTTCTGCACCTCCTCGTGGCTCTGTTTTCAGCAGCTAAGCTGAAGTATTCATAACAATTGTGTATTTTGCGATAAAGGCAACAAATTTGGCACAAATGTAGATTTATATATTATGAAAAGATATAGATATTGGGGTGCTGCAAATTTGGCCCCTGAGGGCCAAGGCAGCCATTTTTCAAAATGTCCAACAAATAGGCGCTGAATATTCTGAATTGTTGCAGAAAACCTTTATGGCTCTTGATGATTTCCAAGGTGTGTTCGAGCTGATTAAATCAGATGTCAGAAGATCACAGACATGTTTTTTCTCCTCTTTATTTTTTACGGGTGCTTTTAAAAGCTTTTAACCTGAGAAAAACATGAAAACCAAGTAAGAGGAACATGGTCAATTCAGGGTCAAACTTCACCCACTTACCTTCATGATAAAATGACAACCAATACACCTTTACAGTGGCAAGATCTTCAGCTTTCCATCTGTGAATTTATCTTTTTATTAGCTGTACAATTGACATATATATCTTTGGATAAAGTTCAGGATTGCCGGTAACCTCTAGTCAAATAAGAACTTTTTAGTTTGGGTTGGCACTTCAGGTTCATATGTCAATGTTTTATTTTTGCAGTGGCCTTCAAATCTGAGCAAGGGAGCTGATATTTGTCTGGTTTCTAACCTGTGACCAAGCTGACTTGGTTGAACCTATAAGGAAACTAAAATCAGTCTCATAGCTGTGTAGCTGTGTAATAGTTTGTGCAAACCCGGATACGTTGACGAATGAACCAAAAATACGTTTCATAAATATGTTTGGTTAGGTTTAGGCAACAAAACCACTTGTTTAAGGTTAGATAAAAGGTCATGGTTTGTGTTAAAATAATAACGTAACAATGTAGCTAGCATAAATAAATAACAGTCAGCTGTGTCAGTCATCTTTCCCTAACCCTACCTAAGTAGTTTTGTTGCCTAAACCTACATTTCCTATGAAGACGGCAGTTTATTTTGAAAGGACACTATGCATGTAACGAGTGTAAATTGACACGCCGTCCCTGACACGTTCAAAACTGATGCCAGAGGGGTACCTGGAGTCATAGCTTGATGCTGAGGGGCACTGACCAGGCGTCAGTATTTGATGAGTTGGGAGTGAGAATGTGTTGACTGTTTTATATAGTTTATATAGTCTTTGAATGGCAGTACGAGGATTAATACGGTGTTGAACAATCCATTTAGAACCTCAGACATTTTTATTTGGCTCTTGTAAAGACATTCAAGGCTACTTTACACAAGAATGTTCAGCCCCCAGCTCTATGACCTATTCTAGCATGTATTTGTACTGAGTTCCTACGCTGCATACTACACCTTCAGTTCATAAAAACTCTATATACAGAAGTGATTACTTTAGAGCAGCGAGTGCAGTAAAACAAAAGCTGCAAGCACAGTGACTTTTCTCATTATGATAGCACTGCATTCCCGCAGTCATTTGGAAATCTTCCAGTTCCATTTGTTAAATAATGTATTCAGATGAGTGGACTTTATGATTTAACCCGATTAGTAACTTTTTGATAATATAAGAAAACTGGCAATACCTGAAACAAGTTTTACTGATCTTACTATTTCACTTCGATGATACTTCCTCTTCCTTTGAGCGAGGAAGAGAAGGTAAAAAGGAGGTCAGTATTGTTTTTTTTTTTCCTGGTTTGATGTAGAAAAAGTAGGGTGATTTCCAAATAGGCTCCACATCAATATTCATCCTGATAAGCCGCCCACTTTCATCTTTTTACATTTTCGATTCCTGCTCGTTTCCACCAGCGCCAACCCCCTCAGTACTTTGTGAGGCGTTCTGTATAATGTCTTAAAATCCAGGCGATGAGGTGGGCCACAGTGGAATACAAACTACTTGAGCTCCCTGTGTGTGCTCAAACTGTGAGGTAAAGTTACTTTGCCTCTGGAAAATGAAGAAAAATTCCAAGTCATCGTTCGCTTAAGAACTTTAAACTACCCTCTGCTGAAACCCCCTCTTGATAATGCAGGTTATTGACGACGGTAATGTGCGATCTTCCCGAGGAAACTATTTATGTGTGATCTCCCCGAGGAAGTTGTTAAAATGTTAATGGTAATGGAGGGAAATACAATAATACTGAATTGTGTCTGTCTTACAGGCAGACTCAATCAGACAGTGAGGAATACGGGAAAGTTAGGTGAGAGGTATTCTGCTCCATAAGCTTTAATGGTTCCAGAAAAGCATCTCTCTTTTCTTTCTCTGGCTGATATCTATCTATCCCCTGTGTCGCTTCTCTTTCTTTTACTCTTAATTAAGGGAGGAGGCTCTCTTAATCTCAGCGCACTGCGTGCTAATGACCTGCAGGAGGCTTCACCTCCCACAAAGAGCTCAGAGGAAAGAAAGGCAGAAAGAAGGAGAGGGTTGAATCAGTGTCAGCGTACAAGTGTCTTTGTCTGAAAGTGTGCCTGTGGGCTGGCGATGCCTCACACGACTTATGAGAAAGTGTGAGTTAGGGTTGAACTATGCGTGTGTGTGTCACCGGTGGAGGAAGGGCGAATGGGTCAGGGGTCACCTGTGGCCGGACAAAAGGGGCCTGAGCCCCCAACAAAAAAGTCATGCGCCTGGGAGTGGGGGGCTGGGACGAGAAGGCTTATTACCATCAGCTCTCGCCGGGCCTCTAACAATGACGGATCAGCATCTGTACATCCCGACACACTGACACTTATCCCTCAGCGGGAGAGAGACCACGATGGAGAGCACCAGAGAGAGAAGGGGGGGGGGGTGTGGACATCTGTAGATATGTAGCAGCATGTCGCGGTGCTGAGCAGTGCCTGCTGTCAAGCATCAGCAGATTGGCTGATTTGGGCTGCCATCCATCTGCATCTCATTGCAGCTATTCATTGAGTCCAATTGGAAAAAATAACCTTGTCTGGTAACGAGTGAAGGGCGAGCGCTACACGTACCAGCAGATGAACAGGTGCAGAGTGCAGAGAGCGGCCTTTGTCAGTCTGGGCCTGCACTTTTGCCTGTTCAACAAGGTGCCTCTCCACAGAATATGGTGTGCTGAAATAAGAAAGTCGAGTGGAAACATGTATAACTATTAAATAAATTATAGTTGAATTGTTGGAGGATAATTCCATTTTTTTTCTTTGTGTATGAAAACTTATTTGCGACCATGGAAATAGTAGTTGGGACAAAATAATCTCAACTCAAGGTCTTCTTACTAGCTTTTCACTGAGTTTTCAACCACATTACACATTCTTTATCAACTTCGAGTCCGCTCTGGGCCGGAGTACTTAGTTTCCGGTTATTAAATCTCAAATCGTAATTTGCAGGTCTTGACAAAAGATCTTGAAATGTGCTTGAAAGTCACTAAAGTAATGGCTGAGATCTGGGAACACATCTGGGAAAATCAATACTCTTCTTGTGTTTCTTACCTGTTGACCTGCAGTAAGTAGTATAATGTTATTACTGACCCCAACATTATTATTTCTGATAAGAATGATGGCAAAACTATTAAAATAATATCCAAGTTGTAATAAACCAGTATTATGTTTTAACTGCACACAAATTGAGAGCCATCCCAAAAATGTTGACTTGGTACATTGTTACGTGGCACGGCCATGGATAAATTAGGTTGAGACAGATGTCATTTCCAAAATGCTGAACAATAGATGACTGACAGCTCTCCTTCACTCAGATATCCACACAGACGGATGCAGGGCTTTCTGGGCCGTCGTTTGTCTTTGATTCTGATTTTCATTCTGGAAAAAAAAGCACACTATGAAATTTGGAAATAGCTCATGAAATTGCAGAATTGTGTGTTAATTTATACCTTCACAGCCAAGTTTTAATAGTTGACAAACCACATGAACCGTATGCTGATTAGTTTGGTGTGTATCTGACCCGGCTGAATTGATTACTCCAAACTTAATTCTCATACCAAATGTTTAGCTGACACGTAGTCTGGCTGTGCAAGGCTGGAGCTGTTTGGACTTTCTGAAATGTTGAGTGTAAAGTATGTTACCACTCTGCAGAAACATATACGTTTTCATTTATTTACACGTTAAAAACATGTTTGTGTTTGGTTTAGGGAAATATAAATTCATCCATCTTAGTGCTGCCTTTACAATATTACTGGACAGATGGGAAAACTGGTTTAGATGGCCATTTCAAGTCCTGTATCTAGAACTGGAGCAATTTTGTTAAATTTGGCTACTATGCATAAGCAGACCAACATGATGTGTGGAGCTCCCCAAGGCTCAATCCTTGGACCTCTCTTGTTTAACATTCCCATACTTCCATTTGGCCAAATTATGCAAAACAATAAAATCAACATCATAATTATGCAGATGACACACATATTTACCTTGCTCTGTCACCAAGTGACCAGTGCCAGCCCTGACCAATTTGGTGCCCCTCCTTCCATTGCTGTTAATTCCACCACCAATCATTGTGTTCATACACTTTATGTCTTCTAAATTAAGCTATGCAGATCACTCTTAAAAGAAAAACTAAAAATTATGTTGGAGGTTATTTTCCAAACATCTGAATAGTCTTTCCAACTTTCCCTAATGAATTTAAGGTGGGAGTAACTGACGTTAACTCCATTTACAGTATGTATTAGCTATAAGGGTGATGCCCAGAAAATAGGGCCTACATAGTAGGCTACATAGTTATGTTGTTGTGGGATTTTTTGTAATATTTTGAAATAATAGTATTAAAATAGTATAAGTAAAAAATAGTAAAATAATTCTCTTTTCTTCCCTCATTTGGGGCACCCCCGTGGACGGATGGTGCCTGTAGCATTCGTCTATACCACCTATGCCTGGGGTGGCTCTGCAAGCAACTACAGTCCCACAGTTTACATGTCCATGGGATACAATATTAGTATCTGTAAGTGCAATGAACAAATTCAACAATTCAAAGTTTAATTATTTGCATCAAGCATTTTTTTTTTTACAGCTCAATGTGTTGCTCACAGATGCTGTAAATGGGTGTAACATGTTAACATGTTTTTATACTTCTGCAATGCAAAGCAATGAGGGTGAAGGTGCATTACAATTTAGAAATTAAAGAAAAAGGAATATATGAAATGCCGATGCACAGATTTGGTCATAGGAGGTAAACCCTTGAAGAAGCAGGTGAGAGAAGGGCTACTATGTTTTCCCTCACGTATGATTTCTATGGCTTTACATTTTAGAAAACACAGCTGAAAACATGTTGCTCCTATGTTTTCTGTTGTCCACAACATCTGCTCTCACCAGCATTGTATCATAAAGTCACATCCTAAAACAAACTTTGCTTGCAAGTCCCAAACTAAGTTCTTCAGCTTCAACTGCCAATTATCAAAATGACTTTTAGTTTGGCATCAAAGACCTGTAACAACGTCCCACTGCACACTGTGTTTGACACGAGCACTCACATAGGGGACTTCATTCCTACCGCCTCCACGGAGCTGTGTATAATGAATGCGGTGGTCCAAGTGAAGTGCAGCTACTCCCTTAATTGCACCTCTCCCCTTTCCTCACTCTGAAAACACTGTGGCTTGTTATGATAGGAGGGAAAGCAAGGGAGTGAGGAAGAGTAGATTAGAAATGAAAGCAGTAGACGAGGGGTGGTGGTGGTGGGGGGGCGCGCAGCGACAGAGGGGCCGTCCTTTAGGCAAGACTAATGAATAAGGTGTCGTGACTGATGACTGGGGCTTTCTCATGGAAATCAACGCTGGCAAAGTAATTAGGAAGCTCTTTCATTAGCTTAAACACAGCTAGGCAAAGAGATGCTTCTGGTGCATCTCTTTCTCTCTCTCTCTCTTTCTTTCTCCAGCCTACCCCACCAGAGAATCCCTCTTGGGAGTATTGGATTTGTTTGAGCCTTAAGTTTTCATTAACAAACCCGCTGGGATGAATGGGGAAGAAGAAGAAGAAGAAGAAGAAGGAGAAGAAGAGCGGCAGGGAGAACTGAGGAGAAAGAGAGTGCACAATGCACCAAATCAGATCATTAGGGTGTTTTCTCGAAAGTTATTTTTATCCCGCGCAGGGCTTTGATTCAAATTAATAGTCAATTAGCCCGACTATTAACATGCACGCCAGAACTCGGTCCCGTATATAGAAGAAGCTCATCAGAAAGAAATGCTCCTCAGTCGTCCGACATTTCAACTTTCCCTTATGCAAATCATCTCCCCCTCTCCTTCCACACTCCCACTTTTCTGGCTTTTTTTTTTTTTTTCGAAATGTATGTGTTGAGTTGCTTATGAATGATTCAGGAGGGAACAACCCGCTAAGTGTTTTGCGGCTCTTAATGCGAATCGGTGGCTGCTTTTAACGTGTCCCTCCTCATCAACACACAGGTACTGGCCCCTGGCGTAGCGCTGGCTCTGGCCCACATTTCAGCAATGTGATTTCATACGAGACCTGCACACACACACACACACACACACACAAACACACACTGCAGGCCTCTGTCACTGTGCCCTGCAGCCGCCTCTACACTTCCCTCAGTAGCTGGGAGTGGGTCTGTCTGGAGAACATGAACTCGGTAGATGCCAGGAGACTCTTTAGCTGTCAGAAAATCTTGTTTACTTTTCATTTTTACACCGCGCCATAGCCCCACTCTGGGGCTTTCTCATCCCTGCTACACTTCCAAAAAAACTTGTACCGCCTGCACTTGTGCTTTTCCCCTGTCTATTTCTCTTAGCGACTCAAACCAACTGGCGGATTTGAGAGCTGGCCCGAACAAATATACACTTACAGTTGTTTCTACAAGCCCAACTCAGTCGTGTTTTCGGGGAAGAAATGGCTTGTTTAGCACCACATGAGACTCGCTGGTGTCGTTTGATTTAGAAGATTTCTCTCAGATTATCTGAATTAGACCTGGATTTCCTTCAAAAGTCTGCCTCTAACAGAGGTCAGACAAAGCAGAGGATCACGTCATTAGCTATAGTTAAACGCTGGAGCCTTTAAGGGGTCGCTTAAAGGAGGCCCTTGCAGTTTCCTCCCAGGCCCAACCTGGAATGTGTTTAGATAAAGCACATGGGTCTGAGAATCATTAGGACTGGCCTGGTTATAGGCCGCGTAATAAGTACACCCTTTAGTACCCCCTTCCCCTTGGGCCACCATGATAAACACAACTGCTGTTTTCACTGTCTGAACCTTTTAATTAAGGTCGTAAAACACGATCCTGCAGTGATAACTAATAGCACTGGATTGCCTGCAATAGCTAGTTACTGTGAAACCCTATAGAGAAGGTTGGTGTCTGTGTGGGGTACTGTAAGCAGGCAATTATTACAAAAAAGCTCCATGGTGCACCCAAGTACTCATTGGGAAAGTTGGTTATAGCTCGTAATAAAGAACAAATCTGATGACCAGCCCCACACTTTACAGTTGGTCCTGCGTCTAATTGCAATATAACAGCACTTTAAAAAAAACACATTAAATGGATAATATGGTTGTTATTGCATCAGCTTATTAGTTCTGTTGTAATGGATTAGATGCTTGCTAATTACATTTGTGCATTAAGTGATCTGTTTACAGTTTAATAACCAGTTGATTGCATGCAATGCCACGCTGATGTAATATCAATAGTGACGGGGAATTGCACACAAAAGAGCAACTAAGTGAAGAGAATGTAGAGCAAAGATTAAAAAGGAGGTCTCAGGCCCTGCCGCGGACCGCTCGAGTCACAACAGAGGGAGAGCGTCTAGCCCGCTGTGAAAGCTGATCTAGGTACCCAAAAGAGTTTCCATGCAAATGGCCCCGAAATTAAGAACACGTGGTGCTTTGGTGAGAACGATTCTACCCCCACACCAAAAAGGAAAGGAAAAAAAGAGAGAGAGAAAGGCCAGCGCCTGCCTCACATCTGCCAAGACAAACAGAAAGGAAGAAGTGGGGGCTGAGGGTAGTAAATCTTCAGCGTAATGAATGAGCACTCCCGAAAATATGTCACCCATTGGCCCTGCACGTGGTAAACATTCAACTGCAGCCACATCGGAGGCCTTTGTTCGCTCCCAACTCCCCCTCCGACACTTGGTTCAGCACGGGGAAAAAAAACTCCTCACTCGCTGCTGTCGTCCCTCTATTGTCCTGCTTGCATGCGCCACCCACAACTCTCAGACGGTTTGAAAAAAAACAGCGTTGCGTCGGCGCGCCTGACTCTGCACAAAACCTGGTTAACTTAACGAGTTTTATGATTGGCATCAAAGCGAATACTGCTGCTTGACGAGGCACTCTGTGCTACTTTGTTTGTGCAGAGTAGAGGAGCAGAGAGAACAGGTTTGAAATGGAACCAGAATGAGAGAAAAAAAAAAAGTGTTTGCTTGGCATCTGGCAGATACTCCTTAGAAGTCCCCTTTTAAAAATGAAGAGAAAGAGGGGTGGGGTAGGATGAATAAAGGTGGGTTGATACAAAAAGCTAGCATTTGAAGGTTTAGAGGATATTACACCGTTACATACAACTGGTTGGACACTAATCTCCCTGTCCTGAGATATGAAAAGAGGGCGTAGACCAGGAGAGGCTATTGTGCAACTTCAATAACAAGTGATCAGGTATCAGGGCAGCATATGCCAGACGTGTGTCCGTCAGGGAGGAGGGCTTTGGCTCTGTCACAACATGAATGCAGGGAAGGGCTCGGTGTAAAAGTGCCTGTGATCTTCGTAAACAGCCCCGCGCTGTTCATGCATGAAACGTAAGACTACTGTGAGTCTATTTAGGCGAGCCAGAGAAGTCAATTAGCCTTCGCGGCAGACAAAAACCAGCCAGCAGAGTCCTCGCAGACGGATACCTTTGTGGTGTTTGTCAGCGCTGCTCTAATTTACAGAGCAGGGTCGATGACAACACGCTGCTCGCGGAGAATATCGACGAGACGTTCCTGATTTTTTGAAGCTCATGAATAGTTCATGTCTAAAAACAACTTCAACAGTTTAAAATCCGTAACTTCTGAGCTGAGGCTACAAATGTGTCTTTCTATAGAAATGAAAAGCATGTTATTTTTTATTTTCAGTGGGAATCATCCCTGCACATCCCAGAGACCCTTTTTACACTGTGTGGATTCATTGTGAGCGCTGCTCTTCAAGGTGAAGCAGGACATCTAAAAGCTTCTTTTCAAAAGCGGAGAAAGTCAACAAGGTAAATGGTAGTGGCACGCAGCACATACCTAACAAGACAAGGGCCTTGTATACAGCTCGGAGACCCCATTACCAAGTCAAGGAGCTCTTTCAATACCTCCAAATGTGAATGGAGTCCCGGGGGGGCAGTTAACAAGACTGCACCCCAGGTAGAAGCAAGGGGCTTTATGGATGGGCTGGCAATCCCAGCGAAGACAATCAGAGCTGATCAGAGACAAGAGAAGAGCAAACAAGCTTTTTCTACCGCAGTGAATGGCTGACAGGCTTTACGGCATGAGAACAGCTCAGCATGAACACTGCTACAAGTGATGTAAACAATGCAGTAATCACAAGTTATACTGAAACCTTCTCTCTGTTCTTTCACGTGACACAATCCTACAGTATTTACTTTAACAATAAGCAACTCTCCATATTGTAACATTTAGAAACACACATGGAAATGATGTTGATGCAGAAGCTGATTGCTATTCAAACTGTGACAAACATGCTGTAAAGTTGTTATTCTCCACAAATGAGATTGCAACAGTATACTGTTTATAGATATACTGTTGCACAGGGTTGGGAGGGATACTTTAAAAAAATTTAATTGATACAATTAATAATTACCTGTTAAATAGATGTAGTCAGTAACCTAATCAAAGTATCACAATATTAAAGTAATGTAACTTGATTACTTACAGTTTCTTTTGGATTATCTCAATATCAAATATGCAAATAAAGACAAGAGAAAAGAAAACTGAAATTTGGCCATTATTTTGCCAACCCATAATAATTAAATTAACTTACATGGAAATGTCCCAGTTTGTCCTGTATGATGTCTGCTGGACCAGAAATTTGAAGTGGTTCGCTCACTTCTTGAACTTTAGGTTTAGGAACTTTAGGCTTTAGGTCTGGGTGGGGTTCCATTCTGGTCTGTCAACACATTCTCACTCCCAACTCATCATATACTGACGCTTGGTCAGTGGCCTTACTCTTCAAACTTTGACGCTCTAGTGTCAGTTTTGGACTCAGGGACGGCGTGTCAGTTTCTGCTTGTTACATGCATAGTGTCTTTTCATAATAAACTTCCGTGTTCACAGGACAACACATTATCACTCCCAACTCGTCAAATACCGCCGTTTGGTCGGTGCCCCTCGGCATCGGAGACCAAAGCACGGGGTACCCCTCTTGCGTTACTTTTGGACGAACCGGGGACGGCGTGTCAAATACGCTCAGTACATGCATAGTTTCCTTTCAAAATAAGCTTCCGTTTTCACAGGAAGTTAGGTTGAGGCAACACAACCACTTTGGTAGGTTCAGGAAACGGTCTTGGTTGACGTTAACTTCACTGACTAACGACTCATGTGACTAATAACTCACATAACTCACAGGGATGACGATACTGACGATTCATGTGACTAATAAATCATCCACCACAACTCCCGCCCGCCCATAGCGGACTCTCACACTATTAATACTACGTCAGTTGCTCCGACCGTCGAATAACGCCGCGGGTGGGTTTACATTGGAGTAAGTTGAAAGCCTGGTTCGTCACATACTTTTGCTAAAGGGTGCCTCCGTGCGCCAGTTCCCAATGCCGAGGGGCACTGAAACAAACGGCGGTATTTGACAAGTTGTGAGTGAGAACGGGTTGCACAGGAAGCATACAAACTCATACAAGCATAGACGCTCGTCACATGCATACAGTGTCTTTTCAAAATAAACTTCCATATTCACAGGAAATGTACAGTTTTGGCTTGTTACCTGCATACAGTGTCTTTTCAAAATATACGTATATGTCTAATACCCAGGTGGATCCAAGCAGACCAATATTTTATGGAGCTTGCAGCGCTGGCTTTGTAGAAGTCATGCTGAAACAGGGAAAGGTCAAATCCAAACACAAAGCACACTGGAAGCACACTATAGTAGCATTTAGAAAGAAGAGGCCGAGACCAAACTAGGAAAAAAAAAACAGACCCAGACGAAAAGTATGTGAACAGAGGTGTCTTTGTGTTGTTGTTGGTTGTTGTTCCTGTGGATACTTGCAAATGTAGACAACCTGATATCGTGCTGAGTTAGCTTCCGCACAACTACAATGGAATTTGATTCTGAGCGTGACGTCTCTCTAATCAAAGTGCAACTATTTGCACCAACGTTCAACAATTATCCACGGAGGAATCCAGAAGAGACAAAGACTCAGATTTGTAGCTTGCATGGTTGCAGATGTGTCACCATACTGTCGTCTTTCTCTTTGTGCCATTTTGCAACACCTTCTTTTCACTGTCACAACTTAACAAAGACCCACTTTTCCTCTGAGGGGGAACAACTTTCAGAAATGTAGGAAATATCACTATCTGCTGTAGAGGTAAGCAATGCGGGCTGAGGATGCAGCGAAAAAGTAAAACTTGCAAGATTTCATCACAAAATAACTCCTACGATACAGTGAACATCACATATTGAAGACACATGACTTTGTGAGGGGGCCAGGGACCGTGGAATTTTCCCTTTAAAGGAATAGTTCAACATTTTTGAGAAATATCCTCATCCAGTTTCTTTCAGAGTGTGAGATAAGACGATCAATCTCATGTCTCAGCGTGAAGTACGGAGCAGAGCTGGGAGGTGATTAGCTTAGCTTTAAGATCCTGACACACCAAGCTGACGGTCAGCCGTCGGACAGTTTGGGGCCGTCGGTGAGCGTCTTGTCGGTCTAGTTTTTGCGGTGTGTCCTACACCGTCGGCTCTAGTCTGCCCGTGAGTTTTTTCGGCCAATTCAGCATGATGAATCGGCAGCGGAGCCCGTCGGTGAGAGACTCTGATTTGCGGTTCAGCTTAAACGAATCAGTGCGCGAAAAGAGAATCGGACGTGAGGAAAGCAAGCCAACGAGTGAAGTCAAGAGGGCATATACAGAAGGTTCTTTTCATTTTTCATCTTCATCTCATCTGATCATTCCAATACACGGATATTTCCACAGCTACATGGCCATCTGGAATGGCATTGACATGTATTTGTACACACATGGATTTTTTCCTTTAAATACACTTTTTTTCATGCACAAATGGAAAACTTTATGTCTCTAACATATCACACAGTTGCACTTTAAATTAAGCATCATCTGTTTTCCAATAAAATAAATATTTACAAAAAAATATGTTTGCTTAAGGATTTGGAACAATACCTTTATGAGTAAATATTTTATTTTGGAAAAAAAAGAAAAAAAAGATTGTGGTGTTGTGCATACCAGGCATTTAGGCAATTCATATTTCTCTTGTATAATCACGTGACTAACTGATGGACTAAACACACTATATGGCCAAAAGTATGTGGACACGTCATTTAGGTGAATCTGATCTGTTTTCCCTGGTTTGGGCTCAGCGCCTCCAATGAATGGAACTCTTAAAGCTCCAGCATACAACTCTACGCTAGACAATAGTGTTCTTCCAACTTTATGTCAACAGTTTGTGTTTGTCCCTTTCCTGTTTCAACATAACAATGCCCCTCCTATGTCCAAAGCCAGCTCCATAAAGAAATGGTTTTCCCAGATTGCTGTAAGAAGAACATCACTGGTCCTGACCTCAACCGCACCCAACACTTTTGGGATGAACTGGAACACAGACTGTGAGCCAGACCTGATCACCCAACATCAGCGTTGGACCTCACCAATGCTTTTGCAGCCATACATATGGGTGCAACGTTTGGGTTTTTTGCCCTACAACAGTAGGGAGGCCTGCAAGGTAAACGACCTTTAATACTCTACTATCAATGCTTTAATCTTTTTAGACTGAGTCACATGTTATATTGTTACAGAACAACCCTTGAACCAGTGATCAGCTGGTTATGTGTCACATTGAAATTTGAGATGCGTCATCTCTGGCTTGGTGGGTGGAGGGGAAAAATCCCGACTCCCCTCTCTCTCTCTCTCTGAGCCCAAATCCCTTCCGTCTCGCGCGAGCTAACAGCATGGTAATGAGATGGTGGCAGATGCTCGCGTGCCTTTACAATCCTCCCGACCCCCCGACGCACGCCAAGACTCCCCTTCTGCCTGGGAGACCGACAGACAGAGAGGTGCTGAACATCTACTCACAGAGATCAGAATGAATTTATAACTAATTTATTTTAACTAGACTGTTATTGAATATCATACTGTTAACACTGCTGTCTGGTCTTATTACTTTTTTTTTTCTTCTCTTATTACCCGTGACTGTTGGTAATGTTTGCTCAGTTCATATAGGCTCGTTTCTTGACACAATTTCTGAAGAGGAAATAAGAAAATCAGACAGAGCAATGAAAATGGGGGGGATCATATATATTCCCATGTTTTTAAAAAAAAAAAAATGCACACACGACACAAACCCCCCCACCGCTCCCAGCCTCCACCCCCATCACCCCCCACCCGGTGCGCACTGATTCTCTGTGGGGATGGAGGGAGGATAGTTTGGGTGGGGGGGCCCGCACCGCCCTCTCTCCACCTGCTACGCAGCCTTTGTCATGGGGATCTCCTGCTTCATTTCAATGACAAAGTTGCTGAGCCCGTCACCCTACACCCCCCCCACACACACTCCCCTCCGAACTCCTTTCAGCTATTTTATGGTCCCCAAGGAGAGACTATATCTGCATCCACCACATCACCCATCCAGTCACCCTTCCTCCAACTGGCTGCAGCAGCAGCCCTTCTGCCTCATACAAGTTAAACATGTCTCTTTATGAACGCTGCATTTACTGAACCTGGGCATTTAGGATGTGACTGAATTGTAGTCTTATATCTATCTAGTACAGTGTGGTTGTATATGTAGGTTATATTACATAACAGTTTGTTACAGCAGCCCACTGCTCCCAAGTGCTGATGGGTTAAATACATGAAATTTGTCCTTTGCCAACTTTATTTCAATCATCACATGCACTAACACTAACACTCCTAACACTAACCATACACTTCCACGTAACACACACTCACATATACACACACAGACTTGTCTTTTTTGATATATTTACTGTATTGTTATTGTTGTTATTATATATATCTTGTCCTAATTGTTTGTTATCACTATTATATAGTCATATTATTTCTTTATATTAATCTTGTCTCTAGGTGGAGGCTTCAGATAAGCCCAGTGTTTTTTTTGCCTCTTCCTGCACTGTACATTATTCCTTTTTGTTATGTTGTATAGTCTTAAATTGTGCAAAACAAATAAACAAATAAACATAAAAGCATCATTATCATTTAATTAGTATCATTATTAAGTTAAAACTTTTTGGCTAGAATCTTGGTAACATGTGGAGCTTTTCTTTTCTTTTTTCTTTTTTGCAGAGGAAACGTGATTTGCGCGCGTTCCCTACTCCAGTAATGCCATTAGGGCACCATCAGCTCCTCACCATGGGGGGTGTAGTGCTATGTGTGCATGCGCACCGGCCCGTGGCTAACGCTGTTATATGTTACGGGACTCTTAAATCCCTGGTTTATTGTAGACCCACCGGGGGACCGTGTCTGCTCCCGTGAGAGAGACACCACAGTGGTGTCGCTGCGCGTGGAGAGAGCTTGGCACCGTGCGTAATGGTTCTGTTAACGCGTAATCAGCTGGATTAACAAAAACTCTGACTTCACCGCTCACAAGCGTTGCATGTTAAAAAAAAACCCAATAGCCTAGATTTAGATCACGAAGGCAACGTCTGATTCTCACAGCGCAGTGTGTCCAAATGTTCTTCTCACTGCATGAAAAAAGATAGCCTTTTTGATCATCATCACTTTGTCCCAAAAATAAGCAAACATAGCCAGTTATTAGTGATTTCTCCAGTTTGTCTCCTGAAATCAGTGGAAGCACTATCCTAAACTCCACCTGGATGATTTAAGCAATATTATGGTCATCAGAATATAATATTTCGTAAGATGGCTGTGAGATATCACATCATGTAAAGTTGTTCATAAAAACATGAAATGAGCATCTTCAAACTGTGGACTGACTGAATGGACGCTTTGCCCTTGTCGAGTCATGTGTGTATCAGCTCTGGAGCTGATGTCCATGTGTTTTCTCAGAGACAGATGGCTGCGCAGAGAGCCTGTTCCCACGGGTCACACATAGGAATTTAAAATGCAGATAAAATCCATCACAGAGGCGCATCCTCTCAAAGATGCCGGGCTCCAGATAATTTGCTCTGTTGAAACCAATCAGTGCTGCGGTTATCAGATATGGCTCTCGCTCCAAATGGAGCTTATTGAGAATATATAAGTCTGCGCAGCGCGACTCATTACTTTCCGAGTGATTTGGGTGAAAGAAAAGGGATCTGGGGAACCTTCTGCTGGCTTACTGGAGTCTGTGACACTCTGATGAGGATGTTCTATAGAAATGTTGGCTGTGATGTGAACTTTTACACATTTTGAAACACTTTTACACATTAACACACTTATCAGCCTTTATGATCTTTATGCCTTTCCCTTCCTTTTTCCCTCCACTGAATCATATCAGCAGCTATGACACATTCAAATAAAGTCAATCAAAAGTGCACCGATTGCCTCTCATTACTACTGGATATTAAACTCATACAACACTGGTTTAGAAGACTTTTTTTTTTCACAGCAATGTGAGGAGGAGGATATTAGATTTTATCTGACATGAGCTGGGGCTAATTCTCCCTGGGTGTCATTTGGCCGGAGGGCGGCTGGGTCTGGGTCTGAATAGATGGTAATTGTAGGTTTGGGCTGTCTTTGGCCCGGGCCAGATGGCCATGGTGCTTCTCTCATAAAGCTCCGCTAGCCCAGTTGTTTGCTCTCTGAGAGACACTTTGAGTTTGCAGGATGGTAATTTGGTGGGATCAAGAGATGCAGGCTTCCATACCACATTATCATGCAGCAAGAGGTGGGGGGTGTTGGGGGAGCACATGTTGAGGGCGTCAGCTGGGATGGCCAGGCACTCGCCAGACCTTAATTAACCCATATGTGAGTGTGAGAATGTATTTTATAGCGTAGGAAAGCTCAAGAAACATCATCAAAATGTATATCTCTAAGTTCTAAACATGTCATCACTGCGGCAAAAATAATCATACCTTTATACTTATTCTTTGGTAAACTGAGGCGCCGCAGAGGAAATGCGCAAAAACATAGTTGGTTTCAACTGTGTGACACTGATTTCTGATATAAAGTTAGAGCCAAAGAGAGCCAAGAGACAAATTAACTTGTTGTTTCATCAGTGAAACAAAAAAAATGGCATTTATTGGCAAAAAATAATTTGATGGAGAGGTATTTTTGTGCGTTTTTGCGCGTCCTGCAGTGCGCACAGAGAGCAGAGGAATGACACAGTTTAGATAAATAGACATGTTATAAGACCCCCAAAAGCAAATGATGGCACTGTTGTGGTCACCAGATTATACAGTTTTGTAAACTGGCTTAAGATTTCGCTCTTGGGTATCACAAACAAACAAACAATGTTTTTCAGCGCTTGTAATGATAACACAGGAATATTTTACCGGTGGTCGCATAACCACAGAGCAGATTTGGCTTCAGACATGTCAGGCCCTGATTTAAAGCTCAGTAAAGGAGAAGCATTTCGTTCCTCATCGCGCGCCCGGTGCGCACAAAGCAGATAAAGGATATAGTTTGATTAAAAAAGCTATATCTCATAAACCCCACAAAGAAACTGATGACACTATTAGGGTAATCCGATGATACCATTCTCTAAAATGGATAGCCATGAGTTCACTTTTGGCTATCACAAAAAAATGGCAAAATTATACAACAGGGGTATTTGATATATACTTTTTGGTTTTAAAGTGTGCGCCTCGGCCACATAACCACCTCTGACTGATGGGCATGTTTCCTTCCTCTATCCATTATTATTCTAAGAGCGACAAAGTCGCCTTTTACGCACACATGACAAAAGACCAGAGTTGGCACACGTTGTTGAATTGCAACCATAACAATGTAAGTCTGCCACAGGGTCAGTGTGGCTGAGCCCAGAATATTTCCTCCTCCTGCCCATTGTTGTGGCACACTTTTGATACTGGGGGTGTCTTCTGCGTTGGGTGAGGGAGGTGGGAGAAAGAGAGAGAGACGAGGCTGCCATCAATAGTCCCTCCTGTGCTGCTTGAAGGAGGCCATTCTGGTGATTTAGGAGGAGAAGGGGGGCGAGTGAGTAGAAGAAGGAGGAGTGGGTGTGGGTGGGGGGTGTTGTGTGGAAAAGAGACGCAGTTTGGGTGCGGGGCGCGCGGAGAGAAAGAGAGACTGGAGAGGCGACAGAAGAGAGCGCACGGAGCAGGGCGCGCGCACCCAGACACACTCCCCTCCTCCTCTCTCTCTCTCTCTCTCTCTCTCTCATTCACTCTCACACACAGACTGAGAGAAAGCTGCGTCTTTTCATCCACTCTCACTCATCCGCTGGAGCGCACACACACACGAGGCGACGGACATATGTCGATATATGCAACAGATTCTGTCTACAAGGAGATCTACACTGTTTTTGCTTTAGTGTGCTACTCTTTTCCAAAAGAAGACGGACAATTTACTAATATATTTATCTATTTATTTATTTTTTATTCTCTATTTTGACTGAGTTTCTTTTGGGGACAGTGAGCAGCAGCAGCAGAGAAGGATTTTAACATGCCAGACGTCTGAGAAGACCCCCCCCCCCTGATTTTTTCCCCTCTGTGGAAGTAATCGCCACAGTGTGTGTGCACAGAAGATGAGGGCGAAAATGATCCAAACCAAAGGAACTATTTTCTCTTCGGCACTATTCAAACTACTGCTTTTGGTCGCAGTTACGCGCGGCGCCACCGGTAAGACTTTGAAATACAAAGTTTACGAGGAGCAGAAAGTGGGCACGGTCATTGCTCGGTTAAAGGATGATGTCGCCGGGGTTTTATCCAAACTACCCAGTTCGCTGACCTTTCGGTTTCGCGCTATGCAACGAGGGAGCACTCCGTTCCTGTCCGTCCGAGAGGAGGACGGAGAGATCAGCATCGGCACCAAAATCGACCGCGAGAAGCTTTGTGAGAAAAATTCGAACTGTTCGATCGAATTCGACGTGGTCACGCTGCCGACGGAGTACCTGCAGCTGTTCCACGTGGAGGTGGAAGTCCTGGACATCAACGACAACTCCCCGCACTTCTCCCGCGCCATCGTGCCCATCGAGATCTCGGAGAGCGCGTCCGTGGGTACGCGCATCCCTCTGGACGGAGCCGCGGACGCAGATGTTGGGGAAAACTCCCTGCACACATATTCCCTGACACCCAATAACTTCTTTAAGATCGATATAAGGACCAGGACTGACGGGGCCAAGTACGCAGAGCTGGTGGTGATGAGGGATTTGGACCGAGAGGTGCAGTCCAGCTACCAGCTGCAGCTCACTGCCTCTGATAACGGTGTGCCTCCGAAGTCTGGCTCCACTTTGCTCAAGATCAGCATCTCGGATTCCAACGACAACAGCCCAGCCTTTGACGAGCAGGCTTATATTATCAATTTGCTGGAAAACTCTCCCCTAGGGACTCTAATCATTGATTTAAACGCCACAGATCCAGACGAGGGCACTAATGGGAAAATAGTCTACTCTTTCAGCAGCCATGTCTCGCCAAAGATCTTGGAAACATTTAAGATAAACCCAGAAAATGGCCACATTACTCTTATTAAGAAAGTGGACTTTGAAAGCACTGCTTCCTATGAGCTGGATGTTCAGGCTCAGGACTTGGGCCCAAATTCCATACCCGGGCTTTGCAAGATAGTGGTGAAAGTGGTGGATGTAAATGACAACAAACCAGAGATCAACATCAACCTGATGACGCCTGGCAAAGAGGAAGTGGCGTACATTTCAGAGGGTGCCCCAGTGGACACCTTCATAGCTCTGGTTCGTGTTGACGACAGCGACGCCGGGCTCAATGGCGAGGTGGTGTGCAGGTTGCACGGCCACGGCCACTTCAGACTCCAGAAGACCTACGAGAAGAACTACATGATCCTCACCAATGTCTCGCTGGACAGGGAGAAGAGGTCAGAGTACAGTCTGACGGTCATAGCTGAGGACAAGGGCTCCCCCAGTCTCTCCACCATCAAACACTTCACCGTTCAGGTGCTGGACGAGAACGACAATCCTCCAAGTTTCGAAAAGAGCCGCTACGAGGTCTTCAAATCGGAGAACAACTCTCCCGGAGCCTACCTGATGACCGTGGTGGCCTCAGATCCCGATCTGGGCACCAATGGCCAGGTCACCTACACCATCATGGATGCTCTGGTTCAGGGGAGCCCCATCTCCACCTACGTCACCATTGACCCTTCCAATGGCGCCATCTACGCCTTACGCAGCTTCGACCACGAAGACGTCAGCCGGATCGCCTTCACCGTTCAGGCACGTGACGGAGGAAACCCCGTGCTATCAACCAACACCACTGTCCTGCTGACGGTTCTGGATGAAAATGACAACCCGCCAATCATCCACTCCCCCTCCCTCCGGAATCACACCGCCGAGCTGCCGGTGTGGAAGTACGCATCACCTGGGCAGCTGATCACTGCACTCAAAGTCACAGACCGCGACGCCGGCACCAACGGAGAGGTGAGCTGCGCCATCGTTGGCGGCAACGAGGACGGGCTGTTTGTGATGGACGCTCGGCGATGCGAGCTCAGAACCAACGCCAGCCTGGAGCAGGCTCCAAGGGACGTGATGGAGATCAGGGTGGAAGTGCAGGACAGGGGCACCATTCGGCTGTCCACAGGGGCCCTCTTCAGGCTCTCCCTGCAGGAGAATATGGACATCCTCCCCCCCCTCTACCCCACCGGCTCCAGCAAGGCCCCGCTGGATCTCTCCCTCATCGTCATCATCTCCCTGGGCGCCGTTTGCGCTCTGCTGCTCATCGTCATGGTGATGTTCGCCACTGCCCGCTGCAGCCGTGAGAAGAAAGACCCCAGGCACAACTACAATTGCCGCGTGGCGGAGAACAGCTACCAGAACCACCCCAAGAAGCCCGCCAGGCAGATCCACAAGGCGGATATCACCCTGGTACCGACGGTCAACGGGACCCTGCCCATAAGGGCCCACCCACGCTCCCCCTCAGCCTCCCCTACACCTGAGAGGGGCACCCTGGGGAGCAGGCAGAGCCATCATAGCCGCCAGTCCCTCAACAGCCTGGTCACCATCTCCTCCAATCATGTGCCGGAGAACTTTGCCCTAGAGCTGGCCCACGCCACACCCCCTGTAGAGGTAAGACAATGGAGCTTCTTTCATGCTTTTAGTGCATTCTCTTTAGATACTCGGTCATGACTGCTGTCTGTGCTAAAGGCAGCATAAACATACAGCTTTATGTGTTTTAAGAATTGATTAGGCATCTGTTAAAACCAAAAGATAATCCACTTGCAATATTTTTGTCCAAAATCATATACTATGCACATGTTTTGTTATATATTCAGTATTTGTTCTGACTTTGTCAATTGCTCCCATATTCTGTTACCTTCAGCTCTTTGTGTCATGTTTTCGTTGACCATCACATTCAGGAGCAAGTCACAATGTCCTGCATTACCCCACCCTTATCCACAATGCCCCCCCCCACCACCATCAACATTGTCTTGTGGCCTTGCTTGTTTGAGTCCATTCATTTTCCCCTCTTCATTTTTTCCTTTTATTTTTGTCTTTTTTCTTTTTTTTGTCTTTTTTTTTGTTTCTCTTGGGATTGTAGCAAGTCTCACAGCTTCTGTCCATGCTCCATCAGGGCCAGTACCAGCCACGACCAAGCTTCAGAGGCAACAAATACACCAGGAGCTACAGGTAATGCACACACAACATGATGCGTTTGAAGCCTTTATTGTCAGACATTGACAGAAGTAAGGTAAAAATACTATATTGTGCACCTCTATAATATCATGTCCACAGAATTTTGTCTGTTGTCAGTGCCTTCACATAACTCCATATCCAGTAGCTTTTTGGTTTAGTGTCAAACTGTATGCTCAATAACTTCACATTTGCATAATTTTATGTAAAACCTCTTCTGCAGAGCGCTCTCTGCCTCTCCGTGCTCCGTATTATCCATCAGTAGCATGGCTTTCCCTTCACTATTTGATGATATTATTGTCACTGACTAGCCAGTGCTCTCTGAGGAATGTATCAAATCCCTCTGCCTGTCTCTCTCTCTGTGCAGATATGCCCTGAACGAGATGGACAAGTTCAGTCTGAAGGACAGCGGCCGCGGAGACAGTGAGGCAGGGGACAGCGACTACGAGCCTGGCAGGGAGTCACCCATGGATAGGCTCCTTGGTGAGGGCTTTACTGAGATATATGCCCCTGATGGCCAGCACAGAACGCATGCAGGTACACCCCTGGCCTCCCCCCATCCACCACACCCCACAACCCTCCTTTCATATCCGATCATTCCCCTTCCTGTCTCAGCATTTAGTTCAGAATCCAAAGTTCAGTCATTCATCAGTTTTTACAATGCATCAGATCATTAAATCCTCATGTTGTACTATAGGTTTCCCCAAACAATTATGTATCCACAACATTTAACTGGAAAAATTTGAGCAAAGATTGAAGGGCAATTATTTTCATTATTGGTTAATCTGATGAATTCATTGTCAAATAATTAATTAATGGATTATGAATGTCAGAAACTAGGGAAAATGCCCATGACGAGTTTACAGATCCCATGGTGACATCTCTAACAGTTACAAACCCAAACATATCCACATTAGTTTAATTTCAGAGGCTGGAAACAGCGAATCCTGCCGATTGATTTTCTGTTGATTGACAAATCGAGTAATCAATTAATCGTCCAGATTTACAATTAATGTGATAAACAGTATGTGTTCAGTGAAATCAACTATTCCATCCATTTCACTACACGGTCAATAAACACAATTTCTTTATTGAATCTTTAAATATGGCTCAACCTTGGAGTAGCAACCCTCCTTAGACTGACATATTGATGTCTACAATACATTTTTAATAAAGGGATCAAATACATAGTTTTGAATCATAAATCTTAAAGGATATGTATAGATTTGTTCCAGACTATCTTAATAATACAATGCCCACATGATATAGGCCACAATGAAAGAGTTATTGGTTGCTGCAATCATTCCTCCTATAATCCATACTGGCCCTAAACGTAAGAAAATCCACAGTCCCCATTCTGTGTGAAATGGCATTCCAGTGTTTAATTAAAGCTAATATGAGACTTTGGATGTCGTCACCATGACGTCACACATTGGTTTGTTGACTGCCGTTCTGATGCCTCGAGTTTGACATTTTGATTTTTGGCCATCTTGTTTTTTGCAACCAGACTCGAGAGGGTGGCAAAAAGGTTATAATTAACTTTCATGAACTGAAATCACACTGTGAAAGGGTTAAAGTTCTAAGACGAAAACACGGACAACACCCAGACTAGACGACGCCGTGGTAGCGACCCGTCAATCACAAGGTAGCCCCGCCCTAAAGCATCCCCTGCTTTATGGTCTATTTGACTCTAAATGGGACCGTAATTTACTAAATGAACATCACGCTGTATTGAAGAAGACTTGAAACTAGCGATTGAGACCATAAACTCATGTTTACAATGTTTACTGAGGTAATAAATCAAGTGAGAAGTAGGCTCATTTTCTCATAGACTTCTATACAACCAGAGGAGTTGCCCCCTGCTGGATATTAGAAAGAATGCAGGTTTAAGGCACATCCACATTGGCTTGACTTTTCAGACTTGGAGGTTTCCCACTGGTCCCTGGACATAAAGAGGGGGGTCTTGTACAAAATACAATGGATTTTGTCCCACATCATTTACAGTAGAGTCAAGCTTGGAAGTGATCACCAGGTAACCGATTACTCAATGTACCTATGGGCAAATTAGTAATGTATTAAGACAGACTTGAACAAAACTGAACCTATCTATTAATTTATGTAGAATTACTTGAGGAACTCCCTCCGTACTCTTGAAAACAGAAAGCGATAGGATGCAATGCACCAAAAGACAACTCTATTACTGGGACCATGAGAGTTTTGTGACCCATAAACTGGCCACAAAAGGTCGAGAAACCCTGGATTAACACAAAGCAAGTGTCATACCTCATTCTATTCATCCGCTGCCTGTTAGAAAACCACTGTTTTACCTATTGGGGCATGCCTTTTTTGTTCTGCATTATAAGTGCATGTGCATTGGCCTTGGAGGTCCGTGAATGATACTGAACGTACGAGTTTCACCTCACTGTCACATAAGTTGTTGAGATATCTCTCCAGATAGCTCAACTGATCCTCCTTTTACAGCCACCCATCTCGTCTCCCTACTGTCACACTGCATGGAGTTTCCCTCCTCTCCACAGTTGAGTTAACAAGGAAGAACTTTGAAGACTTGTTGAACATTGATTGACCCTACTGACTTTAAAGTATTCTACCCACCTAGCAAACACTCTCCAAAATCCCTCTCTGCCTCTCCGGCTGTCTTCGCTAACGTCACACAGGTTGCAAGCTGCCGCAGCTTCTTTTATCACGCCATCCCTCTCCTCCCAGAGCTCCCGCTTCTTTTTCCCGCCAGCTTCCCACACAGCCATCACTCGACACTGCATTTGAGCTACATCCCAATTAAAGTCGACCCAGACGGGCAGACAATCTCATCACCAACACCTCCTCCCCCTCCCTTCCTTCATAGCTCTGCTCGTTAGTCACTCTCCTTTTTCCCCACATTCGAGCCTTCACTTTCAGCCGTCCAAACCGAAGCCCTCGCGCTCCTCTGATGAAAAGGAGGCATTTAATTGCCATGTGACGAATAGTTGCTATGGAGTCGGCGCCGAGTTGCGCTCGTGATTAAGCCCTGGAGAGCGTAATTACATCTCAAAGCTCACCTTTCTCCTTCTGTATGTTCACCCCGCCTCCCGCCCCCGTGTCCACTGCAGCATGGACGATTTCGAGCAGCGTTTAGTCGGTGCCCTGTCATTATGGCTGGATACGGTAGCCCTCCCTGCTCAAGGGAAGAATGAGGTAGACACTCTTTGTTTGTAGCCCCATCGAGATGCAGAAGATTGTGTACAGTATATTACTAGGGGATGTGCCTCCAGGCTTGAAACTTTGCAAAGCTCATTCTCAAATGCTTAAAGAACCCTTTAGGAAAACATGGCATTCTCTAAAACAGGAGGATTAAAAGAAAGAATCACTCTGTTTCTTATTCTGCTTTTGTTTTTTTACACTGCAGTAGTGTTAAAAAACACTTTTGCTTTCTTTCTGACAGAGAGATGAGAAGATCTATACTCATTATTTAGACACAGAGCTGAAGTAAGGATGCGGTCAGCCTAGCTTAGCATAAAGACTGGAAGCACTCGGCTCTGTCCAAAGTTCAAAATTGCACCTACCTGCATCACTGAAGCTCACTAATGGACACACTGTATGCAATTTTTTAAAAATGTATACATTAACAGTAAAATGAATAGTAAAAATATGTGGAAGTCACCTGCTGGAACTACTTCTTGGCGAACAACAGCTGGGTGTAGTAATTTCCTGGAGTCCTGCCGTCGTCAGTGAGATTGTCAGATGTGGTACCACATCCGTGTCTGTACAGAGACCTCAACCAAAACCTGTGCTCACTGACTGTCGACCCATGGTATAACCAGAAATACTGGCCAAATACTTAAAAAAAAGTCATTTGTCAAGAATGATAATCTCCCCCTAAATAAAATCAGATTGTTGTTTTTACATTTCTCTCTGATCCAACAAACAAGTTATAACATGCTAATTAGGGTACAGCTTTTAGTAGACTATAGTCATTTTAGACAGAGACCAGCTATCTGAATGCTAAGCTAAGCTAACCACTCAAAATCCATATTAACACACACTGACATGAGATTGATATCGATCTTCTCATCACTCTTGAAAATAAAGTTAATTAGTTTTATTTCCCCCAAAATGTTGCACATTTTCTTTTACAAATCTGAGCTCTGTATAGCACAGAGGTCTTGGACAAACCCACTGCACTCATTATTTAAAGACAAAATAGCATCACACTTGAAATCGAGGACATTTTTTAAGGCCAACAAATATACAAAGTCTCAGCGGTCTAAGGTCCGTCTTCAGTTTTACAGATAGAAGTGGGCCTCTCATCCGCAGACACAGGAGTCAGAGCGCTGAGAACAGTTTGTCTATGACACACTGATTAAAAATATCCTCACTGTCGAGATCTGACCCCATTCTTTTTTGCATAATGAATGAGGAGTAAGCAGCGTTGTCACATACAGGCAGGAGTGAAGGAAGGCATGTAGAACATGTACATGTACTTATTATTTCCCTTATAAAGGGGTTAAATGAGCACTCCACCAATTGTATATGTCAAAGTCGGTTTACGGCTTGTTAGGAGTAGGCCTGCTACTCAGCCTCGTGTGGCTCAGCTTGGGAGACACATGTATAACTTAAAACTTTTGTCAAAACATTGAGTGCATGGAGTTTGAAAGCTGTGAGCAAGGAGTATCTAACAAAAGATGCTATTGAGTTGCATTATGGGAAGTGTAGGATTCGGTGCTTTTGGAACCCCGAACTGAAACTCAGGATATCTCAGCCTCTGCTGCTTCGATTTTGACCATTCTTGTTTTAATCTGTCTGCCCCAACTGCCCCAACATTACGGAATTACAATCCTAATTTGTTGTAATGTCCCTTTAAATATGTCCCCACATTGTAGTCGTCAGTCTAGTCTACATCTCACTGCCAGCACTCCTTGGGTTCGCCCCTGCTCAGTGGATAGCATCCCCTTCTTATCAGGGATAAAAGTAGAATTTGTGTTCCGATAACACAAAAGCTCAAAGACATTATTGGCCCTGTGGTCTGTAGTTCTGAATGAAACTAGTCTGATAATTTATTGGCAAGTAAATCAGTCAGTAAGTCAGCTGAATTGACATTACAGTCAGCCAGACAGGCAGGCTTTCACTTAATGTTTGCCTGACGTGTTCTTTTTTTTCAGTTTTACACACAAATCAGCTGGGTTAAATCTATCATTTTTACCCTTTCATCAGCAGGGCACCCAATCTGCCGCTGCCCCCGCACTGTTTTTTCCCTTCCAGTGCACCCAAATGCACTTTTCATCTGCTCTAAGATGTATTATAAATGTTCCTTTCATGTTAATGAGGGGATAATGAAGTCCCTCAATGGCACGACTGAAAAGCGCTGCACTCCCTTAATGAAGGCTTCAAGTTGGCATATTTGATTTGTCTAATTTATTCTTCAGAGATTTTCTATTTGAAGATTTAATATTGAAAAGAGCGACTTGAAAGGGAAAAATGCAGGGCTTTTAGAGGAGGAGTTATTTTGAATGGGTAATAGGCATTGATCGGCCTCGCTGAATTGTCTCTCTGTGGTAAATACATTGGAAGGTACTGTAGCAGGCAGTGCTCCTGCAGAGAGCCTTTCAGACTAATTAGGGCAGATTTCTACCGTGTTTCCAGAGACAGTGCAGCAAAAACACCTGAGGAGAGGCAGGCAAATATTAGCTGGATGGAAAAAAAGACTCAACTGACAGGAATCATCTTTGCATCGCTTTGATTTTGTAATCGAATTCATGGTTGTTTTGTTCCAACATGGAAAACTAAAGCTATAATGAAAGTATTATCTGCAAGGTACATCTGCATAAACACTTTGCTGTGCGTGCTCACTTTATTACATAGAATGTATATGATCACCAAGTTCTGTATGTTCGAAATGTCAACTTCATAAGAAATGCAGCCTTGTTTTCATTGACGATGCATTTTAAAGATCATTTATGGGGTTTTTAAAGGGTTTTTAGTGGTTAAAGTGGTTGGAGAATTTCCTCAGCCCATAAAGTACAAGTTAATCTTAATCCACTGTTTTTACTGAAAAGCGACACTAGTCCATTGGTTCCCACCTTTTTGGGATATATGACCAATTACTTGCAGTAGTTACATTCTTTACTTATATACTTGTGTACAATCAATTGCATTCATGCACCTGCATGGCACAATGCAATGCATATACAATTAATAAACCAACCTCAGTGCAGCCTAATTTCCTAATGAATGAATCTAGTGTAAATACAGCTGAAACAATCAGGCAGTTAATTGTTTTGGTTGTTTAATCAACCAAACATGACAAACATTCTCTGGTTCGAGCTTCTCAAATGTGAGGATTGTGTGCTTTTCACTGCATTGCAGCTCGGTATTCCTGATTACTTATGAGTATTTCTGTCTTTCTTTCCAGCCATGAGGCTCTGCACAGAGGAGTGTCGTGTCCTGGGTCACTCAGACCAGTGCTGGATGCCGCCGCTGGCCTCCCCGGCCTCGTCCTCCGACTACCGCAGCAACCTCTACATCCCTGGGGAAGAAGCCCGCCAAACCACCGACCTCTCCCAGGAAAAGACCCCGCAGCCCTGCACCGACGCAGGCCCCGCACGCAACCAGAGCTTCTCCACCTTCGGCAAGGACCTGGGCGGTGAGGACGGTGGAGAGGATGAGGAGGGAGGGTGCGGTGGGGGCGAGGCCAGAGATGAAGACTTGTGTGGGACCACGTCGTTGCTGTCAGAGATGAGCAGCGTGTTCCAGCGGTTGCTACCCCAGGGTCTGGACTCGTACGTCCAGGTCAACGAGAACCAGAAGGGGACTACTCTCAGCGGGGTGGGTGTGCCCATGACTGGATCTTTAGATCGCAGGAGGGGCCATCTGCCCGGCAAGCCCAACCCCTCCGTCCACCAGCAGGGCGTGGCAGCCTGGGCAGCCAACACCCACTTCCAGAACCCTGGCAGCAGCATCGGCCCATCTGGCCACCACCAGGGTGGCAGCTACCACACCCTGAAACCCAGCACCAAGCTCAGCTCCCAGAGCAGCAGCCACAAGGGCTCGCAGGCGCCCAAAAACAGCCCCCAGAACAGCGGCCACGCCCCAAAACCCCACAGCAGCCCCCTTCTCACGGCGCTGGTCAGCCCCACTCTGGTGCAGCAATCCCCGGCCCCGGTGCCAGCGCCGGTGGCGCTCCCCGGGCCCTCCTCCAAGTGGCTGCCGGCCATGGAGGAGATCCCAGAGAACTACGAGGAGGACGATTTTGACTCTGTGCTCAGCCACCTTCAGGGCAAACGCAGCGACAGCCGACACGAGCTGGTGGACGCCAGCGAGCTGGTGGCTGAGATCAACAAACTGTTACAGGATGTCCGGCAGAGCTAGACTTCCTGTTTGTTATCCTCTTTATTTATTCACCACCCACTGACTGCTTCCTTTCCTTCAGAATAAAAGTGAGGGACTATGGGTGGCAAAAGAAGGACAGAAAAAAAGGCAAAAATCAAGACCTGCAATTGTCGTTAAAGTTGCATTTCTAATGTAATAATTGTGTTTTGTGAATGCTAAATATCCAAAAAAATAATGTTTGTAATTGCTGGTTTGGTAAATAATGTACACTATGTGACTGTATTTATCTTTGTATTTTAAAAATACATTTGTATACTTATATTTATAAAAAAGTGTATATAAACTTAAACATAAAAGTCTATTTTTATATTTTGAATGCATGTTGAGTATATTGAATCAAGACTTTGACATGCGATCGACATTCTACATATTTAAATTGTCTTTTGTATTGTGATTCTTTTTTATTTGTCACTATGATATGTATACATGAATATATTAATGAATTAATGGACACGTGTCTTTGTGGATTATTGTGGGGAAGGTACCCAAATAAAAATAATACACAAATATTAATCAGATGTCTGTGGTTTATATTTGAGGTTTGTTGTGGTACTGGGAGGTATATATATATATATATAACCAAGAATATAACTAACTAAACTATATTACAATTCAGTATGTATCATCTCACATGAACAAAACTTCACTCTGAAAGGAGTTGAAGTGGGTCTTCGTGGTTTGCATCGTGGAAATGGAGGTTAGAATTAGGGCTGTCCCCTCTCAGTCGATTGGTCGACTTATCGGTTGTTTTGGTCTTAGTTGACTACGATTTTTTTCGTCAATTAGTCATTTTTTATGCTTTAATGATGCTGAATGACTTATTTCTGAGAAACTTATGAGCACATCTCTGGTAAACACATCATTTAATATGGTGCTTTCACCTACTGCTTACAATCTCATTGAAGTAAGAAGTCAAATAATACACAATATATGAGGTCAAAAATCCATGTAGGCCATTTCAATGCAATATTAATGAAGACAACATGTTGGGTATAGGGGTCTAATTCATTAACTATCTAGGGCAACAGGCAATTAACTGATATTTTAGATAATCAGTTAATTGTTTTGGTGATTTATGAAAACATTTTACAAATGTGAAACATTCTCTGGTTCTGGCTTCTCAAATATCAGGATGTGCAGCTTCTCTGTTTTATACCAGTATAAAGTGAATACCTGTGGGATTTGGACTGTTGGTCAAACAAAATCGGGCTCTGGGAACTTGTAATAGGCTATTTTTAAACTTATTTTTATTTTTTTTTACATTTTATACACTATAAACAGTGAATTCAATTAACTGAACGGATGAGAATAGTCATTATCTGCAGCCCAACTCTTGTTTATTGAAAATCATCTGGTGGAGTGCTATATTTTGTGATGTCCTCTATAAACTCATGAAGCTTATAAAAAGATTGTAAAGTCTATGAAAACACTGTGGATAAACAATCCAGGCAGGTTTACCCTTCACTAAAGCCATCACAAGTCTTCATCTTCGCATCAGCTAATTTGGCTTCCTGTCAGTGTTTGCAATTTGTGCGACGACACTCCTGCTCGTATGAGGAAGCTTTGAGGCATTTCCACAAACACTAAATGACTTGATACAGCCGGGATTGTTGCCTCAGCCCAGAAAAAACACAGCAGAGGCTCTGCATTCTGTCAGCAATCTCAGAGCCACTTCAATTCACTAAACAAAAGGATCAAACTTGGATGTGTGGTGGCTGATGGGAGAAAATTTGCTGTGGAAGCAGATGGAAATAGCTGCTGTGGAGAGAGACAAGAGAGTTTCATGGAGGGGGTTGGATTTGATAGAGACGCCTCCCTCCTCTGTTGCCTTAACAACTAGATAATGGGTGACACCTAGAGGTTCAGCATGTGCACTGTAAACCAATGACTCCATCACCCAGCTCTTACCACCACATTATTACTACTGACTACTAGCAGCACCAAGCCTGACATGGAACTAGAGAGGAGCAAGAGCAGACAACCAGACAGAGCCCCCTGGAGGACAAACCAGCACCCTGCAGCTGTCAGGGAAACAGCTGAATGGCCTGCAAGGAAAATCAAGCACACACTCACCTGCTGAGGATCAACATTACTGTCCATTACAACGGATCAAAATCAGAAAATGAAAAACTCATACTTCATTCTTATATAATTCTTAATAATAATAATATTTTTTATTGATTTATAACTTCATACAGCATCTTTCAAACCACTTAATAGTTATAAAGTGCTATATATACGTATATATACGTATATATATATACGTATAAATACTGTATTGAAATGTGCTATATCAATAAAGTTTATTATTATTATTATTTGTCTTATTCATTGTGATGGACAGTAATGTCCCGTGTTTGCTGATCCTCAGCAGGTGAGCACATGCTTGATTTTCCTTGAAGGCCCCATTTCCCCTATTTCCCTCCATTTTACCATTTGTAATCAATATACTACACCAACAACATTAAAATATTCCCATATCTTTATTGTGTTATTCTTATAGTCTTTTTTGGTGAGACAAAGGCAATTTTCCTGTCCTAGTGGGACAATAAAGTGTAGTTTATTAGGGTTCAAGCCCCGAAGGGGCAGAACCCTATTGAGTTTGTGTGAATTTGATATTATTAGGGTTGTAGCCCTGAAAGGGCTATAACCCTATTGAGTTTGTGTGAATTTATTATTATTATTATTATTTGTTGTCTTATGCCGCGACTCAAATCGCCGTGAGCTGGAATGAACTAGAAATATGAAACTTGGCACAATAACTGGAAATGATGTGCATGTGCTTCTCAAGAACTATGACCCCAATCGGCCACATGGTGGCGCTGTAATTAACGCCCAAACACGCGATTTTGGAAAGGCCACGCCCCGCACACCGTAAGTCCGACAGACTTGAAATTTGACACACATGTCCAGCTCCGTGTGATCTACAATAAAGCCTCTGGGACCACTAAAGTCCGCCTAGCAAAATTTTCCGCCATATTGGATTTTTTGAAAAACACATTTTTGACATCTCCTCCTAAACCGTACGTCCGATTGGTACCAAATTTTCTGTGGA
Organism: Adelosebastes latens; assembly: GCA_916700685.1. Taxonomy (NCBI): domain Eukaryota; kingdom Metazoa; phylum Chordata; class Actinopteri; order Perciformes; family Sebastidae; genus Adelosebastes; species Adelosebastes latens. Next base: position 46,454 of record CAKAKR010066661.1, read on the forward strand.
TCATTATTGGACTAAGTTCATCTAATGTTATCAGAAGCTTGTTGATATCTTATTGCGTTTTGAAACTGTTGACCAACGAACTTTTCAATGGGAGGGGCTTAGCAGGAAATTGGCCATAATTCATTGACCAATTATCCAGTCATCATAAATCTTGGTAGATATCTTCAGTACGTGTTTGGAAATAGGCGTAACAAAGCATTGTCCACTTGACCCATAGGGGGCGCCACAAATATCAAAAACTTGTATCGCAAGATCCGGTAGACAGAATTTTATCAAATTTGGTGCATATACTCTGGGGG
>CAKAKR010066661.1:47408-96422 GCA_916700685.1 Adelosebastes latens
GTGTCATTAGTGCGTTAACTTTGACAGCCATACTACTGTATATATATATATATATATATCGCTCATCACTCATCTTCAACCGCTTATGCGGGGTCGGGTCACGGGGGCAACAGCTCCAGCAGGGGACCCCAAACTTCCCTTTCCCGGGCCACATTAACCAGCTCTGACTGGGGGATCCCGAGGCGTTCCCAGGCCAGTGTGGATATATAATCTCTCCACCTAGTGCTGGGTCTTCCCCGCGGCCTCCTCCCAGCTGGTCGTGCCTGGAACACCTCCCTAGGGAGGCACCCAGGGGGGGGGGCATCCTTACTAGATGCCCGAACCAACTCAGCTGGCTCCTTTCAACGCAAAGGAGTAGCGGCTCTACTCCGAGTCCCTCACGGATGACTGAGCTTCTCACCCTATCTCTAAGGGAGCCACCCTCCAAGCCACCCTCCTGAAAAAAAACATTTCGGCCGCTTGTACCCGCGATCTAGTTCTTTCGGTCATGACCTGCAGCCCTCATGACCATAGGTGAGAGTAGGAACGAAGATTGACCTGTACATCGAGAGCTTTGCCTTCCGGCTCAGCTCTCTTTTCGTCACAACGGTGCGGTAAAGCGAATGCAATACCGCCCCCCGCTGCTCCGATTCTCCGGCCAATCTCACGTTCCATTGTCCCCTCAGTCATGAACAAGACCCCGAGGTACTTGAACTCCTTCACTTGGGGTAAGGACTCATTCTGACTCTAACTCCATGATAATAAATAGTCTCTTTTATCTGTTAACAACTTGAACAGACTGAAGAGATGGTAATGGATCCGTGTGATTTAAAAGGACTCCCTTTGTTTTATCAATATTGATCAGCAGGGTGCTAAATTCACACCATTCTTCCAACTTAGATACCTGTTCAAAAACGATTGCTATTGTCATTCTTGTGGAACAGACCAACTAAAGCCGTATCATCAGCATATCTGAACAGCTTCATTTTCCTGCACTGTTATTTCAGTGGTGCAAATAAAAAAACAATAATGGTGATTTAACACACCTCTGGTTATTGTGTGCCTCAGTGAATATCAATGAAACTGTGTCATAGTTTCATTCTACATACTAATTCAAAGCAGGTTTGCCGTGGTATGTAAAGGTGTGTCCTGCAGTGCTCACACTGGACAAATAACACAACCAATTTATTTTTACTTTTACTCAACCATACAATACATCTTGCTTAAATGATGTTGTGTGATAGGCTGACCATATATCAGTAAATAATGTCTGTTTCGACTGCTCTTCAACCTTCATATTTATTAAGTTATTTTAAATCCACCTCAAAGCCCTTGAAATCCTGAAACAGAGAAATTTAAAATATCAATTCATTCATTCATAGTCAAAATGTCCCCATATCCATGGTCAGAGGGGAAGCAGAAAGACGATATTGAAGTTTCCTTGACAGAATGTCAGGCATAATCAGACTGTACTTATATAATACTTAAATAATGAAATGCGCTAAGGTATGCAACTGCAGCCGCCTGGCTCTAAAAATTGCAGCCTTGATCTCATGAAATTAGTGTTGCCGATGTCAGTCTGATGTCGCCATGAGTCGGGATCAAAGAGATTCAACTGACATACGATGTGTAGGGATCACCGATGATCGATTCTGCGCGGGCCTGCACCTGGCTCATCTCAAAGGAAAGTAGAGAAATAAGTAGGCTACTCACTAGGAAGGACCACACCACGATAGTGTCATTTTTTAAAGGTTGAATAAAATGAGGAAGTATAGGATGTTGAGGATGGATGATTGGATGTGAAGAAGGGTATGAACGTGGGGTAGGAAGTCGTCCGTTTAGGCCGGTCTGGGACAGATGTATTGAAGGCCGGGGAGGAGGACGCTCAGTGTGGGTGATCCGTCTCAGGAGTGGAGTCAACGGAGCCAATTTCGGGGCCCCAAAACAGACACATTTAAATGGGGCTGAGGTGAGCCTGAGCTCAGTGGAGATTGTTAAGATTGTTGCAGGTGTAGGAGCGCTGTATCCGAGATGACCAGTGATCGAGGACTTTGACCTTTATGCCCAGTCTAGCTACTGTGAAAGCAGCGCCGGTGTGGAAAGAATGGCTGGAATAGTGTTCAGAAGATATGCCAGAAATGCAGATGACTGTGAAAATGCTTGTGAAACCAGAATCGGGTTGGCTATTCTCCCTGTTTCAGTGAGAAAGAGCGGGTCTTGTCGCAGCGTAAAAAAGAGTCTGGAAAGAGTCCAGCTTGATCCCTAAACACTCTATGGAGGTGCAATGCCCTGAGGTTTTTCTCTTCGGAAAGAGGAACACCAAGTCCTGAGGAGTAACAACGAGAAAATCACCAGAAGATGGAGAACGTAAGGAAGTTTGTAGTAGGATCCAACAGGGCTTCAGAAAAGGAGTCCAAAATCTTCAATCAAAAGCAAAATGATAGGCTCCTTTCCTTTCCAGTGTACTCCTAAAAAAAGCCAGAAGTCTGGGGATGATGGACATGACTTAGAAAGTCATGAAATCTAAGCTCCATTGTCTGCCAAACTGATGACGGTGATGGTCAACAGTTGAATAGTAGTGTGACGCTGTTGATGCTTGAAATGTGTGAGAAAAAAAAGAAAGAAAACAATTGCTACAATGAATGTGATTCTTCTCACACTTATTTATCTTCTTTCAGTGACTCTGTCTGTCTCTGCAATCTGAGGATCTCTGCTGAAGCAGAGGACAGACAGTGAGCATCAGTGAAAGAGAGAGAGGGAGGTATTGAGGTGGAAAGAGAGAATTAGAGAAAGATAGAGAAGAGAGAGAGAAAAAGAAAACTGAGACTGTGTGAGAGAGGAGAGACATTACAGAACTGTAATGCAGTTCGGCCCTAGTTCTGAACACACACACATACACACACACACACACACACACACAAACACACTTTTACTTATCTCGTCCATACAGATCCTCTCAGTGACAGCAGGAATGAAGCCACCAATGTTGCTATTGTCATGGATACACTGATACACTGTGTGTGTGTGTATGTTTGAGATGTGTTGACGTGTTTGTCAGCGACAGAGTTTATGTTTATGCAGAATGTGAGATGTAATGCAGTGACATTCAGGGTGCATGTGCATAATGTATCATGGGTGTTTACAGTATGTTGCTATTATCAGTTGTGTATTGATTGTCTCAACAACAGACAGCAGCAGCAACCATCTGATTGATTAAAGCCATTCATCTTGTTGAGATGCTGAAACACTCGTTTTGGACACTCTTTTATACAAAGCGACTTACAATAAGTGCATTCAATCGTGGGGGTTCAACCCCAAAAAGTGCAAGAATCATGCTGCGATTGGCAGCAGCAGAGTGTAGTGGACGGGCTGGAGTGTATGGTTTAACCATGTCCTGGTTGTTATGGATGAGCCGAAGCCATTCACAGCACAATAGGCAAGTACCAGTGTCTTGAATCGGATTCAAGCAGCACCGCCTCCTGGGTGAGGATTGGACGTATCCTCCTGACGTGGAGAATGAATCTGCTAGGTAAGACATAGCGAGACAACAGGAGGAGATTCATCTTGGCAACCTACTACTGCTCGCTCATTGGCTACTATCAACACGACAAACAGAACTGCAAAGACCAAAACCACACAAACTGCTGTTGTCACACTCCTGGACCTGTTCATTGAGAAAGTGGATCATGGACCTGGAAAACTCTATCGATCACTACTACCTACTTAGCATCATGCCGGATACATCCAGAGACACTCCAGCCAACCCCTCAGACGACAAAACAAACCCGGCCAAAAGGAAAAAAAGCCGACTGCCACAGACATGGACGATCTGCTCACAACTGGAACTGAGGTCAGTGTTTTTCAGTCCATTAACCTAAAACCTGATCTGCTAGTTATTCACTCCAAAAAAAAGACATGCAATCTATCTTAGATTTTGCCCAAAACCTTAAGCTTAACTATAGTGGTTCTGATACCAGAAATAAAGTGACGCCAAGGAAAGTGACAATGCCGCAGTGTGTGACGAGTTGGGATGAGAACTGTTGTAGAGCAGGGGTTCTGAAGCCGATCCCAGCTGACATTGGGCGAAGGCGGGGTACACCCTGGACAGGTCGCCTGACTATCATAGGGCTGACACATAGAGACAGACAACCATTCACGCTCACTTTCACACCTACGGGCAATTTAGAGTCAACAATTAACCTAACCTGTCTTTGGAAAACCCACGCTCACACGGGAAGAACATGCAAACGCCACACAGAATGGCCCAAAGCCGGATTCGAACCTGCAACCCTCTTGCAGTGAGGCGACAGTGCTGACCACTGCCCGTGCAGCCTCCTTCCTAAATTTGATTTGATTATTATATTATGATTATAATTAAGTATATTCTCAATGTTTTTCAGTTTGTCAGACCGTTAATGGGAAGTTTGTTCTTTCTTAAAGCTCCTATATGTATCTTTTTAAGTGGTTATTGTACTTTTCCAAATTATGCTGATGCATAAACACTGCTGCTATAAAAGTCTTATTAAAACCGGATAAGGAACCAACACTTTTCTCTAGTTATTGCAGCGCCTTGTCGCCTCATATCATTAGTCAACACAGACATTAAAATCATCTCTGAGGCACCCGCATCCCAGTTAAAAACAATACTTTCCTCCATAATCCATAATGACCAAACCGGCTTCATCAGGGGGAGGACATTTCTGTTATACCTAACGACATCAGAGGACTCTTAAATTTAATCAACATTTCACAACACAACAAGGTAAAGACAATTGTAGTTGCACCAGATGCAGAGAAAGCATTTGATACAGTTAAGTGGATTTTCCTTTTCACAGTTCTACAAAAGCTCGGTTTTGGAGAGTTGTTTATTCACTTGATAAAAACACTATACAATACACCCACAGCCATTGTTTCCACTAATGGGATCACATCACAAAGGTTCACACTGCACAGGGGCACCAGACAGGGATGCCCACTCTCTCCTCTGCTTTTGCCGTTTTCATTGGACCCCTTGCTTGTGCCATCCGACAAAACCATAAAATAAAATAAATTCATGCTGCAAACATGGAATGCAAAATTTATTTATCTGCCCCTCAATGACTCAATGACTCAATGACTCCGTTAATATGGTTCCAGTCACTGAATTCTGTCATATCACGCTTCAACTGGAAAAATAAAAATATGTATGTTATAAAATCAGTGTCTCCACTACTACCTGGCAAACCAGCTACAGTATATCTCATTAAATCCACTCTAGCCCGGCTCATATATCTTGCATTAAATTAAAACAAGCAGAATACAACGACATAAAAATGCCTGATTTATCCTTCATTGCTTCAACAACCCACTCATTTCCTCATCTCTGAAAACGCTCAAAATTAGCAAAAGAAAGAGTCCCTACATATTTAAAACCACTAGGTCAAAATGTACCCAATCTGGGGCTAATATAGCACCAAACACAGCAATGGGTTAAAGGTGCTCAATACGAAATTCAGAGCATATCTATTGCCTCCACACGTCTCTAAACATGGCGATGGCTGAGCCGGCGACAGCAGCTAACGGTGCTAACAGTGCAAACAATGTTAACATTGCTGACAGATAACAGTGTTTACCTGAGGGGGAACTGGAGGGTGGGCACTACGCTTCCGTGACAATGCAATTGTTCGGGATGGCGTTATCAGCTGTAATCACCATATGAGTGCAGTGCAGAGCGATGGCCATGAGCTAGCCAGTGGGGCACGTTCACATGTACTAACATGCACGCTCAGCCGGCCCAGCTATGTCAACAAAGCATGGAGGAGCTCGTATTACTCGTGACTTCATTCTCTGCTCAGGTAGACATTGCTCCTCTATATCTTGACATAGCAAATAGTTGTTTTTTAGATGTCTTCAAGGTCAAGAAGGAACCTCCACACTCAAAAATTCTCAGGATAATCTACAGATCTCAGTGTAAGTACCTTTCTTCGGCACAATTTCTTCAGTATAGAGCACCGTAGGCCTATGTGGTGCCTTGTTTGGACACATATCACATATCCACTATATTAATGTTGCAGAGAAGTGACAGATGGACACTGACACACCTCTTGACTGATAAGTTACTGAAACAACTTGTCTCTAGTTGGCACATCATAATGTGAGTAGTAAGAAGCTGGTAACCATACACTGTTGAGACACCTACAGGAGACATTTTACCATTTCATCACTTTGTTTTTGGTTTCCACCTCTCACAAAGCAATACGGCTTTGTTGTCAAGACAATACGCTCCTGTTTTCATCCAAGCAATACCAGAAGATGTTTTTCACTTGGTTTATGGCCGCAAGCTGTTTTTGTGTATAAGTGCATTCATGTGTGTGTATGTGTGGAGTAAATGTAGCAGCACTGTAGTGTGACAGAAAGCTTATAGCCACAGTGGGAGGTGTGCTGTCCACAAATAGACACACACACACACACACACACACACACACACACACACACACACACTGATGACAAGGACTGGCAGTGGTTAGATAATGGACCATCAGCTGAACAATAGCTGCCGTGTGTGTGTGTTTGTATTTGTGTGTGAATGTCTCTATCTTTTTGTGCTCTCCATTTTGAGTGTTAGCATTTTTGATTTCTCGATTGTTTTGTGTAACACATTTTCTGTAATGTGTTGTGTGTGTGTGAGCGTGTAGACACACATGAGTATGTGTCCTGTATCTGCTTTGATGCACCAGAGTGTCTGTGAGACTGTGTGTGTGTGTGTGTGTGTTAGGGCTCACTAAACCAGTGTTATCTCCCTGTATATGGCAGTAAACACCTTGCTGGGTTGCTGGCTACTATCTGTGGACACACTGGGGCTGCACCACAGCAGATTAGCCTGATATCACTGTTTCTGTGTGTGTGTATGTGTGTGTGTTAGAGAGAGAGTGCATGTCGGACATGGAAGTGTGCAGGGGGTTGCAAGATGTATGGCGTGTGTGTGTGAGAGAGGTTTTTTCAAAAAACAAGCCTTGAAGGACATGTCAGCCTTGTGGGTGGTTTTCTGCAATAGCCAGTCAGACATCAACAGTAATTATAATAATTTAGAAAATAAAAAAAATAAATAAAAAAATTCTACCTTCCTAAAAATATCACATGAAAAAAAGGAATTCACCCGTGAATATCTTTGTCCAGGTGTTGGCGAGTACTGCATATGTAAAAAAGGTTGTATGAAGTATTTAGTGTCTAGAGAAGACTACAAGTTTGATAAAGACAAACCGTCTTGGGGTGTGGTGTTGGACCTCTGTAGCCCGCTGCTCATCTTTGCTTGAACCCAGCAGCTCGAGGCTACATTACCCACCAGCATTACACACCCGAATCTCCGACTGAACTGTTGGTGGCCCAGTTGCATTGTGGGTAATGCAGTTGTCAGGTTTTGACAAGGTAGAAGAATCTGTGGAATCAAAAAGACACTTTGGTTCTGCTGTATCAATTTTGATCGTTTTTTTTTTTTTTTTTTACACTGTTAAACATCCTGAACCTGACAGTTGTAGTGCAATTTGAAATCGGTGGAGCACTCTTTTAAAGCTTAATTCATTGATTTCTTTATATGCTAAATGTGGATACTGTGTTAGCAAACAGTTGTTACAAGAAGCATATCATTCATTTGGAGTTGTGTTTGTGTCCACCTGATTAATGTAAGTCCAAAATTCAGTATTCATTCTTTGAGCTCTGTTTTGGTCTCCACCATCCATCCATCCATTATCTGTAACCGCTTATCCTGTTCAGGGTCGCGGGGGTGCTGGAGCCGATCCCAGCTGACATTGGGCGAAGGCGGGGTACACCCTGGCCTGGTCGCCAGACTACAACCATTCACACTCACATTCACACCTAAGGGCAATTTAGAGTCAGCAATTAACCTGCATGTCTTTGGACTGTGGGAGGAAGCCGGAGAACCCGGCGAAAACCCACGCTAACACGGGGAGAACATGCAAACTCCACACAGAAGGGCCGCAGTTTGAACCTGCGACCTTCTTGCTGAGAGGCGACAGTGCTAACCACTGCACCACTGTGCCGCCCTGGTCTCCACCAATTCCTGAGAAAATATGTCTCTTTAGCTGCTGAATGCTCCACTGTGTTCACCAGCTAGTGTCTAACTGTGTCTGTCTGCTGTTTGCTGCTGAGCAGGTAGTGTACAGTGAACACTGAAATCAGCTGCTGCTGCTGCTGCTGCTGGAAACCAGGTTGATGAGAGGGCTGAGAGTGAACCAAATGGTTTAGTTTTTGCAGTGTGTCCCGCACCGTCGGCTCTAGACTGCCCGTGTCTGAGACTTTTCGGCCGTTTGAGCATGTTCAATCGGCGGCGGAGCCGTTGGTGAAAGAAATCACTCTGATTGGCCTTTCAGCTTAAGCGAATCAGTGCACGAGAAGAGAAATGGAAGAGAGAAAAGCAAGCCAACGAGGAAAAACACAGAAGGAACTTCTCATTTTTCGTCTTCATCTCATCTGATCATTCCAATACACAGATATTTCCACAGCGACATGGCCATCTGGAATGAAGCTAAGTGGTGAGTGAGAGTGCTGTGAAAATGGTCGGCAAACGCTGCTTTGCTTCATGTACATATCATAACAACGACCTGTATATCCACCGTCCTCGGTCCTCCGGTTTCCCTTTTTGAATGACGAATATAGACTACCGCCACCTGCTGGTGTGGAGGGTTATTTCTTCTCACGTAGGCGCAGAACATACGTGCTATCTGGCCGTCAGCTGTAGTCTTTCCAGTGTGTTCAAATGCAACTTGTCGTCAAAGAGGAAGGCGAAGTGAGGCGACGCAACAGTCAGCCTTCATCGCCGCCAGCTCTTTGATGTTGGCTTGGTGTGTCTGAGCCTTTTGGGGTTCAGATGTTTAGATCTCAACTGGAAATTTTTTTTTTTTAAAAAAGCATGGTTGTGCTGAAATTTATTCATGTCTCCATCACTTTCGCCTCTTTATCTAGCAACACTGGTGAAGGAGGTGTGGGTGGAGGCCAACAGTTCAAAATCTCTCTACAGCTCCGTTTGGCAGTGCCTTTCAAAATCATAACAAATCACTTTTTTAAAAGCATAACTGTCTGTTTGATTATGTACCTCTATGGTTAAGGTTTGATTTGGCACAAAAACTACTTGGTCAGGGAAAGATTATGGTTTAGGTTACTGCCTTGTTAAGGTTGGGAGAACCTTCTCGGTCACAGAAATAAGGTTGGGTCATGGTTGAAAGAAACTAATGTTGACTGTTTGTAGGAATCAGGAAATGATCAGTGGTCTCCTGTGCAAGGTCCACTAGTTGACCCATCCCTCCTCCCTGACCCCTGTCTCTGTGCAATTTGTGGCTCTACAACAACAACCCGACGGACAAGAGTCACAATTCCCATGGCCCCTGAAGGGGGCTGTCAGTTGAACTTTGGCTAAATGCATGTGTCAGGACCATGGATGAATAAAGAGAACTGGATACAGCGTTGTAGGCGAGCTCCCGTTCATTCCTGTGAGAGTTGCTCAGTGGCGCATGAAGCCAAAATGGCTCGACTGCCGAGAGATAAAGTACCCGGATGATGAGATAAAGTACCCGGATCATCTGGCAATCTTCCGCATCCATTGGGCCCATAGAGCAGGCGCAGTAGCGTTTCCTTTAACTCGGTCTGGGGCTCATTCACATGAACGGAGGAAGGAAAATAACTCTGGATTCAGCTCTTAGTGCATTTAACAACTTTTAGGATCTAATGATTTAAAAAAGGGCTGTTAGAGTGCTCATACTGGGTAGTTCATTTACCTAAAAAAAAAAAATATCCGCTGAGTTACAGACGTCTCTTTCGCAATGTAAGTCTATGGGAAGAAAAGTATTTTTGGGCCCAATGGCATTACGTGATGGACATGGAAGTTGTAGTACCACCTTTTGGCCGCTACGAAAAGTGGCATCAACGACCGGCGCTCTTCCTGGGGGTTTGGTCAGGACCTATAGCACGTTGATACAGTCCTGCTCAGTTACTCTGAAAACTCACAGACTTCCTGAGAACCAGTACCACTGAAAGAGATACTACTGATGAAAACTGTTTGAATTAGAGTGGGGGCAGATATCTCAAACCTGTTCCTCAAATCTAAAAAAAAAAAAACTATCTGCATAGCTAGATAGTAGGGCTGCACGATATATTGAAGAAAAAATTAATTTTAATGTCTACTACATACAATTTTTTTGCAATTTGGGTGAACTGACCCTTAAAGGGCAGAACATACACACACATGCCCTTTTCCACATACACCCTGTTCAGTATTCTCCCAGTCACACATAATCAGAGCTGCTGTGGCCAGAGTGCAGCTTCAACACCAGCAGTAGCTGAGGAGCAGCGTGACTGATCTGCTTCACATTGTGTGTGCATGTATGTCTGTGTGTGTGTGTGTGTGTGTGTGTGTATACACTAACATATCTCACACCTGAGTCACAGCGTCACACTTGCCAAGAAGACCCCTTATAAGAAGATACAGTAACATCCGACTTGGCAAACTATCTCCGCACCATAACCTGCCACGCGGCATACGTTTCTCGACGCAGCACTGCATCAACAGCACCTGACACCAAACAAACACGTCTGCCTGCCAGAGAGACGCAAACCACCGCTGATAAATTAATCAGCTAACAAAGCTGCCTCCCATATTAATAAAGATATGTTTGTCATCGGGCCAAGCACAGCATCATTGCTGTGTGAGGAGGGTGATATTAAAGCGTGTGTGTGTGTGTGCTGGAATATGTTTGTGTAGAAAGAAAGCAGGTGTTGACCCCAGTGATATGATGAACAAGTGGTTGCTATTTGAAAGCACAAAGAGAGAGGGAAATAGAGGGGCGTTGGAGAAAAGGTGGCGTGTTATTTAGCCTCTGTGCGTGTGTTGAGAGCAAAGGTTTGCGCTTTCACAAACACACCGACTTGGTTATTTCTGCATTAAAAGGAATCTTTGTATTTCATGTCTTGTTTGTGCCACAGCCATTATATGGCAAGAGTGTGTGGTCACCCTCTTCCTCTCTCTCTCTCTCTCACTGTTTTTGCATTAATTACATATTTTCCCACCACTAGGTGGAGCTCTTCCTTTTCCTCAGGAGCCCTCCCTCAGTCTCCGCTCACTTCCTTCCCTGTGGATGTGGCTGCCAGCTCTCTGACTAAAGCAGCGGATGGATCAGCGGTGGATAACAAAAGGATGGATATGATCCCTTCGATATCCCCCCTTTCTCCAACTCTGGCCTCCTCTCCAACTGGCACCAGCATGTGTCTCATATCTGGTGTGTGTCTCGGCTCTGATTTAGCTGGATTACATTTACACCTGGTGTTAAAATGCATCTCCGGTATACACGCTTAAATTGGATTTCTCTTCCCGTCTCCAAAGCCTCAGCAGATTGCTGCGCACATCTGTTGTAGTTTTCCCCTTTTTACACCAACAGCAATGCATAAATGAGTTCAACTGTGGGATACCGTTTACGCACCTTCTCTGCTCCGGATCAACCCTCACTCACAGGTGGAACTTCTGGCACAGCACTTAATAAAAAAAAAGTGTAAAAGTTACATCAGGAATAAAGAGTATGTGTTAGTTAGTCTAATCCAAATACGAAAGACTTTTACAAAGACTTTATTATCATATTTAGGGCTTTTAAAATTAGGTAGTAATTTTACCAGGTAACCAAGTCATTTGCTTGTTTTTCAGCCACTAGTATACTCAGAGTCGGATGAGCCAGCTATGCAGCCCCCCAAGTATGTATTGGTTAGTAATAATTCATTATTTTTGGTCATTTAAGCACAAATTAATTTTGGAATATGCACCATGTATGATTAATATAAACTGAAATAATAAACTTAGATTTTAATTTGTGTTCCTTCTACATGATAGGGCCTCAGGAGCAGATAATAATGCAGATGTTACCTGAAGTGATTTAGTATTACACTTAATGATAATGAATGACTCCCCAGAAGGGGGTGACACCATTATGGTACAGCATGGTGAGTCAAGATGGTCATGGTCAAGTAGAAAGTTGCACCTCCTGTAGCGGTGGGTGCTGTCTGTTCTAGAGGGGGGATCTGACCTGCAACAGACCAGCAAGCTCCTACGGGTCTGGGTCCGGCCTAAAGCAGGAGTGAGCAAAGAAAGCAAGGACAAAGCAGGAAGACAAAAAAAGGGACAAACCAAACAAATAAAACCAAAACGGATAAATGCATGGATAAAAGAAAGCGAGGCTGTGATTATCCTAGAGGTCACCACAGGTCATTTTATACAGTGAGGTCAAGTTTCAAAAAATGGTCTCACGACAATGAAATGGCTACTATGGGGACTAACATCATCACACATGAATACAATTGGGCTCATTGGATCCAACAAGAGTCTCAGTTTTACAGTGATACCCAATTTATGTAATTCAAGACTGTTTAGGGACCCCAGTATGCAGAAATATTCAAATACACCATTTTCGAATAGGGGTCAGAGGTTGAAAATGGCCATGCCAGTTTTTCCTCGCCAAAATATAGCCCAACTTTGGATCATTATTTAGCGTCCTTCCTGACAAGCTAGAATGGTTGATACCCATGGATTCCTTATGCTTTCTAGTTTAATATGATATCTGTAGCTTCTCTCTGGCTCTAAAACTGAAACTGCTACACCCTCTGAAAGACCGTAAAGTTGGTCGGGTTCACGGGTCTCAGAGGTGGGTAACTTGGGTATTTTTCAACCTGGACCCCATTTTCCCATGCTTTTGTGTCTAATTGAGTAATAGTGACAACAATTTCTGAAACTGGACCAGTATTGAGGGAGAGCGCTGCAGACGGCAGCTGCTCATGGGCTGTTTGTGATCTATCGGGGTAAGTTAACACCATCATTTACGTCCACTAAAAGTGCTTGTTTTTGCCATGACAGGCTCTGATTGTTATTATAAGTGTCTGACATTATGAGAGTCTCGCTCAAAGAGAAGTCGCATTCTGAAATCTTGTGATGTGTTGCCGGAAGACAACAGTGGATAAGTGGAATACATCCAAAATTTTGCTTAGCGTTATCTAAACTATTTTCAATGTCATGGCTGAACAATATTTAGCTGATTTAGACAATGTGGATGACGTCTTTGAATTTGATGGCTGCCCGTATTTATTTGAGCCAGAGTATACCGATATTCACATTTCACAACGAGACTTCTCCTTCAGTGGGACTTTGACACAAAAAACAAACAGACCAGCTCAAGCTAAACGTGAAGAAAAACATTTTTTTCCTCCACAAAAAACATGGGAAAATAGGGTCCAGGTTGAAAAAGAAAGAAGTTACCGTTCAAGTGAAAAGAATCATAGTTCAGTACTGCAATTCTAATCCACTGCAGAGTGCCTTTCCTTAAGGTTGTCTCAACTTATTGATCAAACTGGACAGCAACAGAGTAAAAGACCAGCGTCTGGTTCACAAGTAGTTTAGCCGACTCAGCTAGCATTCAGCACCGTGACTGAAAGCATCAGAGAGGCGAGCAGAAACAAGTGTGAAGAAACAGGGCGATACAGGGCCCACGCTGCTCCACGCCATGCTGCTTCGCACCACGCTGCTCCTCACCATGCTGCCCTCCTTTTCCATCACCCTTCTCTATTTCCACTACAGTTAAGTAATAGGAATAATTGCAGTTAGGCCATCATGAGACACGATTAGGTAAAACTGCACTAAATAATTAAAATCATTGGTTTGTTATACTGAACACCAGTCAGACAGCTCTCTCAACATGCTGAACTGGCAGAAAAGCTCCTAGTAAGATCCACCTAAATCCATCAGTGCAGACAAACTGAACAAACGTTAGAGGATGTTCTGTTATAGGTTGCCCAACAATGCCTAAATGATACAGACTTGGACTAGAAACCTTCTTCAGCTAATGAATTAGAACAAAAATTCACTTCTTGATGATTTTGATGATTAGATACAATAAACTGTTATCTGTGATAAAATCCTACATTCACTGTTCACTTTCTAGCTTGTCTCAGGGCCTTCCGTCCACTTTGGCCTAAAAGTTGAGCATTGAGGTTCATTCTTGACTTTGGGAACACATATCCGTGATAAAATACTCTAAACTGGAAAACGTGTTCACTTTCCAATTTGTTTTAAGCAGCCTTTGTCTGTATCCCATAGCCTTCTTACTCAAATATACTCAAAGAAGGCTGTGCACTATATATGAACCAGAATACTCAAGAGTACACAGACAGGATGTCTTTGAAGGACATGAAGGATGCTCTGGAGTCAAAAGCTCTGGAAAAAGATAGTAGGTGAAGTTACTGTATTTGGCATTAATAACCTGCTATAAGGATGTATATATACTGGGTATGTAGCAGCGTCATCATGCAGAAACCTACATCAGGTCATGATGGAAAACGTTTTTAGAAGTTCTTGGGAAAATAACATTTTGACGCTAAAACATACATACAAACATATATGCTCTGACCAAAATTTGCTTGCACCCTCCGACTCGCGCGTGCGTTAGACTCCCTGGTCCGTGTTTCAAGAAGGGTCGGGTGGGTTGCAGACATCGCCGCAGACCCCTGGTGCCTTTAACGTGGGCCGAGCCCCGTCCTGGGGGCACGACGTGGTTGGGGCGCACTAAGGACAGTCCGCCGCGGTGACACTTCTGGCCACGGCCCTGGGAAGCACCTTCGCCCAGAGTTTTCCAAGCCGACCTAGAGCCGGTCGCGGCGCACTGCCTCGTGTACGGGACTCCCCAGCCTGCCGTGTGTCGCTCACACCCTCCAGCTGGCTGTTAACGAGGCTCTATTGGAACAGAGAAGTACTCGTATCGGTACTCGGTATCGGCGAGTACCCAAATGTAAGTACTTCTACTTGTACTCGGTCTGAAAAAAGTGGTATCGGTGCATCCCTAGTCAGCACCCTGACTGACTGGCTACTAAGAATAAGTAAAGTAAGTTGACCATAGAAGAGGTTTTCTCTGTCTGGGTAAAAGTATATAACTTGTGAAATATCTTTCTTCTCCTTTAACTTCTAGTCTCCTGTGTTAAGGTATCATTGCCTCCTAATTGCAATTATATCCGTTGACTTCTACATCAGTGTTTTGTGTGGTTATTCCGAGTGCTTTAAAACAGAGTGATACTCTCAACCACAAGACATGTAGACAGTCTGCACACAGCCATGGTGGGACCTTGGGACCACTGATAGGATGAATGTGACTGTGTTGTGTTGTAAATGAACACAACAGTCTTCTCTTTCACAGATAAAACACAGCTGTGTACAAAGTGACACAATTTTTTCATTATGGTCACTGAGTGTTGATTGACAGACTGGGCTTTAGCAGGGTTTAGCAGTAACAGGCTGGTGTAGCGGAGTAAAGACTCTGTGCCCAGGGGCCTCCTCACTCCTTAATCCATCCTTGATGACGACGTCTTGACAAACATACTTGTATAAGCCTTAATCACAGTTCGAGCCTCACAGGGCTTTACCCTGCCTCATTACGAAGAAATACATCAAATGACACACACCAATAACCTTCATTAAGAGTCTCTGGAAAAACCTCAGTTTCTGTACATAGTGAGTTCATTTGAAGGTGGATTTAGATGTGATTATTGCTCTGATTATAGGGCCAGTTCACCCAAATAACAAAGAAACATACTTTCTTATTTTTCTTTACAGTAGTAGATTTTGAGATATCCATCTGTGAGATTTCTGCCTCCACTCCAATATAATAATATATTGCTGACACGCAAAAAGCAAAAAATGCCTAGCGATAACATGCAAATGACTTAAGAAATTGGCATTTTATGACATACACCATTTGGTGATACGAGGCTGTGCTCACAGCACTGACAAATAACATTTAAAAAAATCAGCAGCAACATCTCTTCCTGCAACCTGTGTCCTTGTTAGTTAGTCTGGATAGTCTACAGGTTTTATTAGAGCTGTTCTCTATGAAAGAAAGAGAAATAAACATCCGAGAAGCAAATACCAGTGATATTCACCTTGGGTAAAGAACAGCATTTGACAAAAAGCAGTAAAAGGTTAACAGTCAAGTCAATAATAATAAGTGAACCCTGAGTCAAGATTATTTTGTCAAACTAATTTAATTTAGTTGACAAAGCAATCTCACCTCAAGGTCCATTAGCTGTTCTGGAGCTTTTGATATTTATCATATCAGCAGATGGAATTGCCCACTTTACATCAAATTGTTCATTTTCTATTTTTCCGAGCACTTTGAGTTCTCATCCATGTACAAAGTTCATTCTTGATCTTGGAAACAGTAGTTGAGAAAGATCGACCTCAACTTAATGGAATTAAATGTTATTACACTCATACAAAAAAACATAAAAACAGATGACTTCATTGTAACAGATGTGACAGGAGAGGTGAAGAAACCACAGGCTTATGCAGAGGAACTCCCCAAAATTAAGAATAAAACAAACTTCATATGAATCAAGTCTACTCTAGACAATGATCTGAGTAGAATTTGCTCAACCCCAGCAAACAGGGGTCACGTTGTCTCCATTTCTTCCTGTCTTTCTCTTTGGCTTGCTTGTCTCCCCCCCACCCCACCTACCTCTCTTCCTCCTCTCATCCCCTCCTTCCTGTTGTAAATCCACTGTCTTCTCAGCCGTGTGTGATTGACTCTAGCAAAGCTGATTGATTCTAATTACTCCAACACATTGCTGATTAAACCTCTGACACGCAACATGTGTGGATTTGAACACACCCATACACCTTGAACACATCTGCAAACACAAAAAGAGTTGTTATGCCTGCCAAATGCTAAACCGTGACTGTCAATCTAATATATCCTAACTGTAATCCCTTAAAATTTAAAAGAATAGTTCAACATTTTGGGGAAATATTTGCTCTCTTTCTGAGTGAGATGAGAGAGAAGACCGACATCAATCTTATGTCGGTGCAGTAGGCAGAATATTTTGCATTTTTATGAATCAATATTCTGTTACTGTAATGCCTATTTCTCTCCTCAAATGTTTTCAGAATCATCTTGTAGTGTACTGTTAAACTGTAAAATGAGAAAGTTTGTGACCCGGCAGCCATGTTGACAACAGTTGAGGAAATACCAAGCACCGTCCATCAGCTTGGGAGGTTGCTCTCCTGTCGCGACTGCCATTACTAAGCAACCAAAACCTGCGTGCTGTGATGGCGATAAAGTAGCAGTAATTTAGCAGGAAACCTCACTGACTAAACTAAACACAATCAAAACAAAGAAAAACGCATTTCCAGCACAGTAAATCCCTCACAGTAGCTTTACATTTGATTTCTGTCAATTTGGCTCAACTTTCAACCGGATGTTGTGACGTCCTCGGACAAAAAAGTTGAGGAAAGTAAAATAGTCCATGGGACAGATGTAAAGCTCTAGGTAGTTTTGCACTAAAATGATTAACTTCTGTTCCATATATTTACCTTAGACGGATATTTATATAAAGAATAAAGAAAAGATATCAGTCGGTTGTGATTGGTTGTTCCTTGTTAAATGACATGCAGTACGCACTGCAGCGTTCCAAAAATTGAACTGTTTTTATCTCGGAGCGCAGCCGTCGCATCTCGACGCACAAGCGTTCCCAAGCTCCTATTTTTCTGAGCGCGCCTGCAGCGTTTCTACATTGACAACAATGGATTTGAGCATGCAAAATATGTGGCATGTGCACGGCCCCTAAAAATGTCTTATTCAGCGTTCAGTTGTACTTAGCTCCACCCTCTCCTCTCACTTCTGGTTGCAAATAACCAAGATGGTGACGTTGACAAACCAAGATGGCAATGGCCAAGAACTCCAGGCCTCAAAACGGCAGTCCACAAACCAATGGGTGAGGTCACGGTGACTACGTCCACTTCTTACATACAGTCTACGTTCAATACCCAGACAGGCATATTTCCCAAAATGTTGAATTATGCCTTTAATATTAAACCCAAAGCCAAAAATGTAACAAGCGCAAATCAAAATATAAAACTGGTTGTCATAAGGCAGAAAGTACAACAACACACCCGACCACACACACACATACACGTTCCGCAGGATGGCAGGGATTACTCATTCGGGCTCCACAGCGCAGCGAGCCAGACGGCAAAATCAATTAAGTTCAGCTTATAGCTTCACAAGTTAAAGCATCTGCAAATATTTGATAAATGTCAGCTCTCTCATCGCTCAATCTCTTTCCACACCGGCCAAAATCCTCTGTAATCATAGGAAACTCCTCTCACAGAAACAAACTGGAGATGTGACAGTTTTTTTAATGTAAAAGTGCACCTACTGATTATTAATAGACTCCTGTTACCCCAGTGTGTGGAAGTGCTATGTCGAAAGGAGTCCAGTGTCACTTAGCATTTGTGGTGGCGGCACGTAGCTAATTATCAGCTATCTGATAACATGCAGTCTAATTTGTAATTGTGTTTGAATGTGTGTGATCTCAGCACTCTGCCTCTGATTAGCTGCCTTTATCTGTGCGGAGAACACTGGGATGTAAGATTGCTGGATTAAAAAAAAGTAAAAGTCAGCAACTCAACTGCCAGCATATTTCATAGCCCTATAGAATGTATATTAATAGAAGCACTGGTGATGCAATGTGCTTCCTTATAAGGCCCCAGAGTATGGAATTTTAAATTGAAATTGTATGTATGACACAAAATTGTGCATGCATGAACTTCAGACAAATTGCTTCATAGAAAACTCAATAACAAGACTAAAGATGTGTTCAGACAGAAGTAAAGTGAATTTTAGATGCATGGTTGCGTACAGAGTTCATGGATTGCGAGTAAACGCTAATACTTGCAAATTGTTGACTCTAAACAGTTTAGTGGGAGTCACATGGTGAGCACAGGTTTTAGTTTTGAACTCTGTACAGTTGCCAACCTCACTGTGAAGACAAATTTGACAGTCACAACATTTCCAGCACGTAACAGAAATCATGTTCATTAAACATTAGTGAGCTTTACAGGTGTTAGAAGACATATTTCTTTTAAACTTTGGACAGAGCCAAAGACGGAAAATGAAAAATTGCACTTTTATTGAAGCATTCCGAATCAACTTCATAGATGCAGCCTACAGAGATGAGAATAAAAAGGAAATTATGACAAATAATAGACGAACTAAAGTAATGCTCACATTCAGTGTTACTCATCAAAACACATTGTGTCTCATTGAGGTCTAATACATGTATCCAGTGCATTTCCTTCCTCAAAACATTTGTAAAGCAGATTTTAATAGTATTTATTAGTATTTTAAATATAGAATTGTTTACATGTTTACTGGCTTGCAGTCTTCTTGCTTGCCTTTGTTGGTGAATTGCATCTTATTGTGGCACGTTACCGACACCTGTTGATCAACGGAATACCAATGTGACACCAGTGGTAAGACTGTGTATCACATAAACATGCGTGCGCATGCACAAGACTAAGAAAACGGGCACACATTGAAAAACAGCTCCATCGTGGTCTAAAGCTCCACAGGTAACCTTACGCTCGGTCCACACAGGGAACGTAAGCAGCGCGTTGCGTCTGTCGAACCTGCTGTTTTTTATTTCGTCGTCCGTGTTAACAGGTTAGAGCAGCCACACTGCCCGCGTGAGCAGCGCGGCTCGACTGCGTGCCAGCTGCGTCTCTTCTAGAGATTTGAGCCCTCTAGTGTTTTTTCTATGGACAGAATTCCTTCATTTGGTAACACAAGGCTTTTATTCTGAAATATTTGCAGGACTGTTGTAGAAAATGCAGTGATTTGCACGAATTAATAAAGTACAGGGTTTTAATTATTTCTATTATTTACAAATGAGCACACGCTTCTTAAACTTTTTCTGTCTAAAATAAATATAAATGACATTTATAATGAAATGAAATGGCTATAAAGAAAGGCAAACTCTATGTAGAAAGAAAAGGCTGGCAGCAGCAGCATCAGCAGCAGCAGCAGAAACGCTGCTGGTGAGGACAACCCACGCGTGGGACACGCATTAGTTCAGTGGGGCAGTCGTCATGCACTGCTCACGCGGGCGGTCTGGTGTCCAAGCGTTAGGTTGTATATGGTCAGGAGGGGCAGTGAGGATCTCACCTCTGACAGACAGAAAGTGGATACTCAGCTTTGATGTTCAGCAACAAATATGAGGACGCTAAACTGAATACACATTTAAGTGCACAATCATTCTTAATCTCATCTGGC
The DNA here is from genome assembly GCA_916700685.1 of Adelosebastes latens. Taxonomy (NCBI): domain Eukaryota; kingdom Metazoa; phylum Chordata; class Actinopteri; order Perciformes; family Sebastidae; genus Adelosebastes; species Adelosebastes latens. The sequence continues at coordinate 67,508 of CAKAKR010066661.1, forward strand.
CACCGACAGTTGGGTGGCGGCAGGGTCGTGGATGGATGATCAGTTCTTATCAGATAACATCTTAGCAGCCCGGTAGCCAACACTGTGTGGACCGGTACTGGGAATCACTGGCTTAGAGCAATCAGATAACATGATTGATAAACATTTATAGCGTTATGATCTAGACATTTGGAAGGGTGTTTTTGATCTATTATGGCTGTGGGCTGCATTTCATGGTTTTAGTGATACCGGGCTATAACTTGAATGAAAAAATATCTTGTTATAACGTGAAAAGGATCTTGTAAAAATGAAAGCGTCAGTAAGCAGAATGCTTTTGGTATCATTGGGCAAAAATTCCATAATAACTTTTGCACCTCCTTATGGCTCTGTTTTGTAGGTTTTAGAAAATCTAGTCTGTGACGGGAGATTTTGGCCAATCCCATGTCATTTCAGAGAGAGAGAGCATTCCTATTGGCTGTTCATTCAGCAGATGCAGCTGTCGATCACTCACAAACTCCAATAAAGATTTGCTCCGGCTGGTGGGCGGTGCTTGGTATTTCCTCAACAGATCTCAACATGGCTGCCGGGTCAGAAACTTTCTAATTTTACAGCTAAACAGTACACGACAAGATATTTCTGAAAACATTTTATGCGAGAAATAGACATCACAGTAACAGAATATTGATTCATATTTGATCAGCGCTGCCTAGTTTGACCGTTTGGTCAGGGTTTGCGAGTGAGTTTGACAGCTGCTCAGAGACGGCAAGGCTCTAGATCAGCTCTGGTTGGTTGTTTTCCTCCGGTCTGTGAAATCTTGCTTTATTTAATCATATTTGCTCCATTTCTACCCACTGCTGCTTTAATCTCATCAGGACGAGAAACAACGATTTTGTTGCCATGGTGAGTAGGTGTGTTCTTGTGTTCATGCTACAAAACTGTTATATACATCTCCCTGTTTACCGCTATACTGTATATAGCTCTATATACAATATACAGTATGTCTCCGCATCACACAAGTCCTCTTCTCACGTGGTGTTGTCTAGACTCCTTTGGGACTCATTTATAGGCAAAGGATTATGGGAGGTTTAACTTCCAGCTACAGTATGGGGTGAACATTCAGGGCATGTCAATCAGAGGTGCCTGGTGCCAGGAGACACTGGATCTGGCTGGACATGTATTTATTATCAAAGAAAAGAGTCCCAGGCTCTTTTCCAGCATCACAGTGCAACAGTCATATAGTCATATCATACTATAGTCACTTGAAGTTGCCCCACACAACCACAGTCCTCCACAGGGATGGAGCCCTGCTATAATGCCTGCCCTGCTAAAGCATGAGCTGCAGTTGTCCAGGTATTATCCAGTACCCTGTTTAAACCATAGTAGATAGAGGAGATCAGGTGGATGGTTGGGTCAACAAACACAGGCTTTCACCCAGGAGGCCGCTGTTCGTGTCCCGTGTGAAACCAAGTCAACATTGATGATTCATTTAATCTTAGTTTTGTTACGTCACTTACATAATTAACTAACGCCATGTAAGTAGGTAACAATATTACTTATTTTACCTGAAACGACAATTTTTTCTAAGACTTAACCAAGTAGTTTTGTTGCGTAAGTAAACCTAAAAACTAAGTAAAGTTATGTTGGAAGTTTATTTTGAAAAGACAGTATGCACTTAACGAGCGAAAACTGACACGTCGTCTCTGACACGTCATAAACGGACAATAGAGGAGTACCTACAGCGTCATGTAGTAGTATATAGCTAACAGTTAGTATAAAAAAATCTACATACGTTACCATTTTATACTAACAAGAAATGATATAATATGTACAAAATTGGACATCAAGCAAACATTGTAATGTCACAGCCACATAAACTTCACAAATAGATATCAAAATGTGTAAAGATTTAATACTTTGTAGGGCTGTCAAAGCGGTAATAACACGTTAACGGGATCAGTTTTAAAGCTAGAGTGAAGATACTAGCATCATATGAAACATACATACATACTAGCTTGTTGTGAAGGAGGCTAAATAACACTTATAACAAAAACTGCCGTGGCCATTTTCAAAGGATCCCTTGACCTCAAGATATGTGAATGAAAATGGGTTCTATGGGTACCCACGAGTCTCCCCTATGATGATCCGTTTTGGGCAAGTCATAGTAAAGTCAGCACAGTGTCAGCTGTCGGGCTTAAATTTGATATGTTATGATTTGAGCATATTTTTTATGCTAAATGCAGTACCTGTGAGGGTCATTGTTTCGTGTTGTTAATTGATTTCCAATAATATACAGTATATATATATATACATACATTTGCATAAAGCAGCGTATTTGTTCACTCAAATTAATTTGTGATTAATCACGGACTATGGACAATCATGCGATTAATCACGATTAAATATTTTAAATTGATTGACAGCCCCTAATACTTTGTTTTCCAACATCTTTCTGGATCTGTCTCACCACCATTCGCAATGTTTGTTTTGTTTAGCTGTCAGCAGCTCCTTCATTTTCTCTGTGCATTGCAATTGAGTGTTGCCTCATGTACCAGTGAGATACAAAATACAATCCAGGAATACCAGTTGGAGTAACAGATTATTGTGTTTAAAGCTTAACAGATGCACAGTTCATAAAACTCACAGACAATATTTAACAACTCTCACAGCAACAATTATTCTACATTTTGAATATAAATGCCAGTTTTTTTTCCGTTTTCGTAAAGATCTCTTATTGTCCACCTGTTATATAATGGCGGTTCTTTCCTGACCACATCTGGCCGCTATCTTTTATTTATTCTTATTTTTCTATCAGATGAGTTACCAGACAAATCATTCCAGTGTGGTGTGGGAGGATTTTACTCAACCATCTGAAAAACCACCTGCCTCACGCTGTGGTAAAGAGCTGCTCAGTGTCCTGTGATGCTGCTTCAGAGGCTTTCTCACGTCACGGTGCCAGGAAGACAGTTTTGGCATGAGAATTCTCTCTGCACAGTATATCCGCGATCCACAGCAACTGGCACTGTCTCCATCTGAACCGTCCTACTCAACACCATGTATTTTACATCAAGTAAAGGCTCATGATCACATTCACATCCCACTCAACTCCACCAGGTAAATATCAACCAAAAAGCATTTGGATCCTTGCAAACACTTGACGGATTCTTTGGTTTATATCATCCCATGACAAGTCCTCATTTGAAGCTGTTTGGCACTGAGCAAAGGGTAAACAACACTTCATATCCTTCAAACATTATTGTACTATTTCAGTTCATTTTCCCCATGTGGGGTGTACGTCTGCTGTATCTCCTGACATTTCTATGATTAAAATATGTCAGAAATTTCAAGATCTGAGGTCTTTTATTCAACATATTCATTCACTCCGGTACCGGGTTCGGCTGAGCTTTGTGTTAAAACACTTCCTTTAAAAACTTCATAAAATGCTGTGCTCGTCTTTTTCAGAATTTTTTCTAAAAGACGAGGCCTTAACGCTACTAAAACAACACTCCAAGTGTATTACGTTCAAACAATGTTTATTTGGCAATGATCTCAATATTTTAGTTACAAAATCAACACACAGTTGTATTTTTACTTTAAAATATTTTTGACCGTTTTTATATTGAATGTGCTTACTTGACTTTGGATTCTTTTTATCTAAGTTTTACTTGATCACATTTCATTCCTATTATAATAAAACTACTCCATCTGGAGTCAAAATTATACAATTTAGTTGTATTTTATTGATTTTATACTGTGCACAATGGTAGAATGTGATGATGTGCAGGGTAAATGTCATGGCCAGAGGCTCCATTGTGTGCACATAGCCTCCTGTAGTGGATATTAGTAGTATTTTATAAGCAGATAGCCTTTCAAGAAGTAAAAAAACGATTTGGCACACTTTGGGTATCCAAGTGGCCAAATGGAGAGTCCGCCTGGTCCTATCCTTACTAAAACCTTTGTAGAATCTATGTGCTTTGTGTTATGTATATCTGCTTTGGCACAGTTGTAGTCAAGGAGTTGCTGAATGAATTCAGTGGCATCTCTGTGCATGGCATCATTGCTATAATGGTGTTATCCACTGTCTAATCGAGAAAACATTTCAGGCAAGGATAAAAATTTAATTTTTTCCTTTGGTTCATCACAATTTACTCAGGCATAGTAACAAACACAATGTTACTTACACTGGGGATGAATTCTCTGAGGTCTTACCTATCCATAGAGACCAAGATCGTGCATATAGACCTGGTAGTTGTGGAGCTATTCTTGATTTATTTTGGGTATGTCTGTCTAGGCGAACCACACCTTCCAGCACCCCTATAGGGCTTAAGAGTTTAACTGGAAAAGGATATGGGGAATGTAATCTGTCACACGTACAGTATGTCTCTAAGAGCCTTTGCACACCAAGTCTGTATTTTAAGTAATACTTGTTATTATTTTTAAATTATTGCCCGTTTAAAAAAATAAATACGACCTCACATTGTATCAATCACAGACTCCGAAAAGTTCATCCACCACAGAAGTTTTCGGAACATGTTTGATTTTCTGAGTTTCTGAGTTGTTTGACCAGTCAGAGCCACCGTAAATGCCAACGTCAGCATCCAAAATGGAATCTGATAAACTGATTCACTTCATACATTTATCTCCCAGCACAAAGCACTTTATGACCATGTAAAAAATACAGAAATGCGTAATTTAAAGATAGATTGTGGCAGGTGATTGCAGAACAACTTGGAATCTCGGATGGTAGGTACTGATTGGAAAACAAAGGATGTAGCCATTGAAAGATTAGACAGTAGTGATTATGCTATAGGCAGCTAAACGTTAGCTTCTTGCTAATGTCATTCATTCATTAGCCCCGTTTCGGACCAGCACTATCCATTGCATCCAAGCAATTAATTCCCCACTGCTTGATGACTCCATTTTGTTTCGTATTGCGAATTTTCGCGACAAATAGAATAATAAAATGCATCGGACGCAACAGTATGCAAGGTTTCTTTGCGTAAAGATTTTTATCAGAAGACGGATACAAAAAAATACGAACTTGGTGTGCAAAGGCCTTCACAGCATGAAACAGATTTATTTTTCAACTGTGATTTGTAACCATTTTGAAGGCTGAGACAATGATGATGACATCCTGCTGATAGGGGCGTCAGATCAGACAACATTTCTCACTTTTATGTCGTTCTACGACATGGAAAAATTACATGTCATTTAATTTGGAGAACTTGTTAAAAAAAAAAAGCAAATACAGCAGCAGTGCACCAAGTCAGAATCAGCAGAGTCTTCACCGGTTTCACTAAAACAAGTCAGCAATCATGTTCCATCAAATCAGTGTGTGTCCCATGTATCTGAGAAATACATGTCTGTTGGCCTCTGTTCTGTAGAGCCCTGAGGACTTTATTACACTCCCCGCTGAGCCTCTTGCTGCTGCTTGGATTCAGTGGGGAGCCCCCTCAGGAGCAGAGCCTGTTCTGCCATAACATTAATATATAACTATCTGTGCGATAAATGATCCTACATCCTGCAGCATATCTCTAACAGAAGACTATTTGTTATTTTAATTTGCTACATTTACCCCTCCCTTCTTTCTTTAGTGAAACGTCAATTTCCTCTCCTCTGAATCACTAGGACATAAGACGTGTTGATATTTATGTCCATATGCAAACCTATGCCCTGTAAAAACTGTATTAGTGTTAAAATTGCTGCCGAAATATTTTCAGCTCGCGCTTTCCGGCCGTTCGCATTAAAGGGCTTCTCCATCTCAAAGTTCAATTTCAGTCCCAGTCTGCCCCTGGGCGTTGGTAAGTGTAGTTTTAAACTCTGGACAGAGCCAGGCTAGCTGTTTTCCACTGTTTTCAGTGCTTTCATGCTAAAATAAGCTAAGCTAATAACATTCTGACGCCAGTTTTGTTACACACCGACATGTTAGCTTCACATCGCTCTTGGCAAGAAAATGAATGAGTGTTTGTCAAATGTCAAACTATTCCTTTACTATGGGGTACTTGTGGCAGGTGAAAGTGATATACAGTGAAGTAAAATATTAACAATATAATTGCACAGCTAGAAAAATAAAAAAAAGCTATAGAACCGTTAGAAATAATATGCAAATGTTTAAAGTATTAAAGCAGCAGTGGGTAAAATTGGAGCAAATATGATTAAAAAAAGTTATTTCTATGAAACGGGTCACTATATCCTGCCAGTAATGCATGAGACAGGTAATCTGAAAAAAAAAAAAAAATTCTGCCGTCTCTGAGCAGCTGTCAATCACTCGCGAACTCCGATCAAATGGTCAAACTAGACAGCGCTGATCAAATATGAATAAGTCGTGTACTGTTTAGCTGTGAAATGAGAACGTTTGTGAAGTTGAGGAAATACCAAGCACTGCCCACCAGCCGGAGCAAACTTTCTCATTGTCATTGGACTTACATTCATCAGGTGGACACAAACAAAACTCCAAATGAATGCTAATGTTGCGTTGTATCTAATGGATGTGTAAATAAGCAGCTGCTTGCTAGAACGTTGGTCATAACAACATTATTCCTGCTGCCATGAAGTGGCCAAAAAAACTGTACAACTCTGCCTCATAACTTAGTTGGTAACACATTCTCGCTCCCAACTCGTCAAACACCGACGCTGGAGGGGTATCTATAGCGTCATAGTTAGAAGCTCAGGGCCACTGACCAAGCGCCGGTATTTGACAAAGTGGGAGTGAGAATGTGCACTGGGAGGAAAACAAAATGAGAGTATAGCTGCAGTACTTAGCCACCCAGCAGTGTGATTCATTTGTCTATCCAGGTAGACTTGATGTTGTCGTGCCGACGAGCCAATGAATGGCAAAAATGCCTCCTTCCTGTGCTCCCATCAGCCTGACAAATGAAACCAGAAAAGAAAAAAAAAACACTTTGTCAGTCAGATGAGCTACAATGGCTTTTTAATATTGGCACGCTGATTGGATTTGAATGTTTGTATGAATGTGTGTGTGTGTGTGCAAGTATTTTACTGCCAATATGGGTAAGCTCCACACCTTCAAATCTTTTGACCGCTTTAATCCCCATCAGGTTCCACACTCAGTGTGTGTGTGAGCCTCAACAAGTTTACCCCCGCAGAGTCACTATTTGCATTCGTCTGCTCGTTCTGTGTCTCCGCTCAAGGAGAGACTCCAGGTACTCTTCCGGCTTTGACTACGGGACCCCAGCCAAGTATGCAGAGAGAGCATGAAAGTGATGAAATGCGTTGTAAGTTCATTTTCTCTAATCATTTTTCACACACAGGGATGGATTTGGAGTTCCAGTCGGCTGATGTGCTCCGTCAAGGGAGACACATGAAGAGACTTCAAAAATCATAACAAAGCTCTGTATTTACTCCAAGCAGAAGCCATTCAGAAGCTCAGAGAAGCAGTGATAGACTTTCACCACACGTAGAGCGGGAACACGCAGCACAGAAATATATTTCAAGTCCTGACAGTCAAAGAGGGAGAAAAAAAAAACCTCCTCATTCTTATGCATCCTCTTTTGTCTTTGTTTGAGGCAATAATGGCTGACAGAGGGGACACAAAAATTATAAATCTACTCGGAGGGAAAACGCAACACATGGATTTTCATAATGATCTATTTTTCACACGCACATACACACTCGGCAAAAAAAAAATCTCTTTGCTTTTACTAAAGCTCCATTCTGGAGCTCACGCTCAGCGACTGTTAAGACAAATGAAAGCACTTTTTCTGCAGTATAATTTGGATTTGTTATCACATTCTATTACGTTAATGTCTGCACGCCTGTGATGCATGCTCAGAGAGGGGAGAGAGGGCGAAAGAGAAAAAAAAAAGGCAGAGTAAGACAGAGTGAGGGCGGGAAATGGGGAAGTGTACCAACTAGAATGAGCTTCATATCCTTAAGGCAAGGCTAGTTAATATTAAAGTCAATTTATAACCTTTCATAGCGCCAGTCTTCAGAGGGAAATTCATCTTGCATGAAGGGTGATTTCTGTGACGAATCGCAATGCTCCGCAGATTGACTGTCGCTAATACACAGTTCACCTCTTTTTGCAATCTGGGTAAAGAATGTGGAGAGAAGTATGTGTGAATGCCAACGTAAGCATATCCACATTTGCACTGGACCGCTGTTTCAGCTCACTAAACCATCAGCTGTGGATTCTAGTCCCTGAATCTGAAATAATTTACAACCACAATTTCAAGAATATCTACTGAACAGGCTATTGTAGACTGACAAGATATTAGTCATTGACTATGTTTACATGGACAAAATATTCAGTTTTTTTGCCCATATTCCGAAAAAGACAATTTTCCTCCTAAGCTGTTGACATGGTTTATGAAAGGCGTAAATGTGAATTTTTTCATACGAAAATCCATGCCTATGACTGCTGAGCCCATTCTGAATATGATTTGGCTGTGATTACTGATCTTTTATATGTACAGATGACGTTCACCAATGACACGGACCCTCTTATTTAACCTAATTTCAGGCGCTGCGAAAAAATAAGCATTTTTAAAAGCATTCCTCAAAACGCCTACATTTTCCTCTGAAATTCTGAACCCATTACATGCTGCATTAACTCTTGAAATTATCATTTCCAGGAAACATTAAAGGACCAGTATGTAACAATTAGGGGGATCTATCGGCAGAAATGGAAACGGTAATAGGTATGTTTTCTTTAGTGTATAATTACCTGAAAATAAGATTACAACTGGCTCTAGAGAGAGACGTTTGCGTATTTGTGTCGGCCACAGTAGTTCTTCTACACGCTTGGCACATTGGAGAAGTTTCAGTTGGTTGCAATCTGCAACCTCACCATTAAATACCGCCAGATTCTACACACTGCTCCTTTAAGTATAAATTTAGTAAAAAATTTAACCTGCAAATTGCTCTTTAACAGGGACAAAACTGATCTGCCTACACAACCCTTCATATTAATGTGAAGGCTGCAGCGCCACAATGTTAAAGGTGCTAAATACAGGATTGGGAGCATTTCTATTGCCTCTCAGCGGCTCTCAACATGGTGACAGCGAGCCGGCAGCTCACAGCTAATGATGCTAGCGCTAGTACAAACAATGGCGGAAGTGCTGACAGAGCTAACAGTGTTTACCTGAGGGTACCATGCATCCCAGAAACACACCGCGCCTCTCAGCGACAACGGCACCCTGACATTGGAGACTCAAGCCCAGATCGGTTGCACGCGTCAGACCGCTTGGTGCTCTGCACGGCGCCGAGTCCTACGATGGAGAGAACTGGCTTGGGGCGTCATCTGGAGGTTCCCACTCTGAACGAGCTCAACCTCAGGGAGGAGACCGGCGGTGGGTTATTTTTAAAGGGAACGTGGCGGCTGCAGATCTTTACGACACAAAGAAGTGGTGCTCATCGAAACACAGGGTCGCCAAGATCAACTCAAAATAAAAGTTCCTTATGGTAACTTTGAATGAGAGGAAAACATGTGATATGACGCCATTAAATGGTAACTTATGCCTCATGTAAAACACTTTGACTTTGTGTGTGAAATGTGCTCTATGAATAAAGTGTTCTTGCTTAGCCTCAGAGGTATTTGTAACCAAGGTCAGAGATCTTTCGTAGCGATTCATTGAATCATTAATCAAAGCGGGAGCCTGACCATACAGAGCTGAGGATGGTTTTATATGCATTGAGTTTGATGCAATTCAACCAGTAATGTTAACAATGTCTATTCATTGAAACTTGGTTAAAATATAAATTTAAAATGTATAATTTAATAAAATAGCAGAAAAAAGAAAAAAAAATGTAATCAATAGGATACATTTAGATTTTGTTTGACCTCTATTCTCCATTCTAATGGTACCGGACTCAGGGGGGTCAGTAACTCATGAGTTTCCAGTTCTTGTTCTCCACTGTGCTGTATCCACATATTCAACTCAAAGAAACCAATAATGGCCAAACTGAAGCTGAATTAAATACTAAAGTCATTACATTTATCCTTTCAGCTTTTTTATCCCAGTTTACTATGGCTGAAAGGCAAGGAGACCTTTATAATGCAGGGTCACATACTATGCACAATTCATGGGAAGCCTTTGAGGAGAACAGTATGTCAATATTCTGAAGCATAGTCCACTATTTAGGTCTGGTAAATCCCTCCTCCAACGCAGTCTCACTCCCAAATCATCAAATACCGCCAATGGGGCAGTGCCCCTCGGCATCGGAAACCGACGCACGGATGTACCCTTTCGCGACAGTTTGTGACGAACTGGGCTTTCAACTAACTCCAATGTAAGCCCACCCGCTGCGTTATTCGATGGTCAGAGCAAGTGACATAGTATTAATAGCATGAAAGTCCGCTATGGCCGGGTGGGAGCGGCGTTGAATGGGTCAAACAAACACAAGACTTTCAGCCAGGAGACCGGTGTTCGTGACCTGTGTGAAACTAAAAATAACTTTGACTTATTTTGTCACTTACGTTGTTAGTCACGTGACTTGTTGGTATCGTCTGTCCAGTGAGTCCCGTGAGTCACGTGACTCGTTATCGTCAGTCCAGTGAGTCGTTTGTTGAGTCAGTGAAGTTAACATCAACCAAAACCGTTTCCAAACCCTACCTACGTGGTTGTGTTCCCTAAACCTAACTTCCTGTGAAAAGGGAAGTTTATTTTGAAAGGACACGATGCATGTAACAAGCGTATCGTGACATGCCGTTCGGTCCGTCCAAAAGTATCGCAAGAGGGGTATCCCGTGCGTCGGTGTCCGATGCCGAGGGGCACTGACCAAGCGGCGGTATTTGACGAGTTGGGAGTGAGAATGTGTTGCTCCTTCATATCTAAATATACCCTCTTCCTTAGACAATCTTGTCCTGTAGTTTAAGCATATGTAGGTCATATTTAGGTCATAACAACAAGGGCCCCTTGGGTAACATATACCAAGAGGGCCTCTTTGAGCATGACAATATGCAAGAAGTCTGCTGTAGGAACCATGAGGATACAAAGATGCTTCTAATTATATACAGTTGCCATGCATGTACACATTCACAGTATATGCATCAGTGGTCTTTTTATAGTGCTTACATCCTGACTGATGAGCCAACAATCACGCAATTAGGTGTTTGGGCAGATGGTGTGTGTATTGGCCAGTTGGTCCATGGGTGTGTCATTTTGAATGGCAGTGTTTTGAAATGATAAATAAGTGACTTTATGTCAGATTCCTGTATCGCATGTAGAGAACTGTGTGCAGTGTTGCAAAAAGTGCCGTGTTGAATTGCAAATTGGGTGCCAAGCAGGAAATGTGAGTTTTGGAGACTTGAGTTGAAGTGTCAGTTTCAATAACTGTGCTTTATGTGTCAGAAAAAACTGTAATGTGAATGTGGATGATACTTGATCTTCTTAATAAGAAGAGTACTGGCCCATATCTCAATCTGGCAGATGGGGCTGGTGCATCCCTAGTGTAACGGGAACAACTTAGATAGTCGTTGCTGTAGTTAGCACCTTAGCACCTGACACCCACACTCCCTCACCCTTCTTAAGTTAATTTTCAAATGTACATATGTGGACAAACTGAGGGACAGTGTTTCATTCTGTTTAGCCATGTTAGCGGCATGGCTCTAGGAATGGCAATGCCAGTCGATTGGATGTGGTCCACCATTTCGGTCCAGACTAAAATGGGTTCAAAGTGAAATATCTTGAAAACGATTGGATGGATGGATACCCAATCTGGTACAGATCATCATGGTGTCCACATAATGAATCCTAATGAATTTGGTGATCCCTTGACCTTTCCTTTAGCCCTCCCCTGACTTTTTGTTTAGGGGTACCATGAGGTTGACATTTGTGGATTTGACTGATATTTCTCAACAATTGGATGATGGATTGCCTTGACATTTGGTTCAGACATTCATGGCCTGCTCAGGTTGAATTGTAATCACTTTGGTGATCCCTTAAAGTGGCAGTATGCAGTATATTTTTGGCATCATTGGGCAAAAATTCCATAATAACCTTTCAGCATATTGTAATTCAAGTGTTCTGAGAGATAACTAGACTTCTGCACCTCATCATGGCTCTGTTTTCAGGCTTTAAAAAATCTAGCCCGTGACGGGAGACCGACCAATCACATGTCATTTCATTGAGAGAGCGTTCCTATTGGCTGTGCTCCGGTCATGTGACGAGAACTTGGCGTTCCTTCACTAGATTTCCCAATGGCGGCGTCACAAACTTTCTCATTTTACCGCTAAACCATACACTACAAGATGATTCTGACAACATTTGAGGACAGAAATAGGCATTAACCTGACAGAATATTGATTCATAATTGATCAGCGCTGCCTAGTTTGACCGTTTGGTCGGAGTTCGCGATGATTGACAGCCGGCTCTCATAGACAGCAGATGGACAGCAGACTCCAGATCAGCTCCTACTGCTTGTTTTCCTCCGGTCTGTGACATCTTGCAGATGCCGTTAGGAGCACCGAAGAGACCCTGCAGATGTGAAAGTATAGAGCTTTAGAGTTAAGTTTGGGTCCAGTTTAAGGTAAGGGGAAACACAAATGAACTGGAACATAAAACTTGACAAAACACCAGCAAAAAACCTACATGCCTCCGCTGTGACTAAGCAAGGAAATGTTACTAAATGTAAGACTTTTCCAAGACTTATTAGCTTCAGTTGAAATTTAATGTTGCTTACAGGAGGACTGTGGATTTTGTCCCCATTTCTTACAGTGTAGTCACTCTACAAAGGGGATCACTTAATGGCCTGCAAAGACAACGTACACATGGCATGTGAATGTTGTATCCCAAATTGTACCACAAATTAAAATAAAATAAGAAAATCAATATGTATCCTTTAAAAGAGAAAGTTATGTTTGTGGGTGTGTTTGCTTGAATTGCAAGTGTCTCAGCTGTTGTTGGTGATGCTCTGAGCATCCGTCCAGTTTGCAGTGTGCCCTCAGTTTATTTTGTGATGCCTAACCCCCCATGTATGAATAACTGCAGACTATCAGATGTAAACATCCATCTCCGTGTCCCCATGAAACCTTGTGATTTTGTGTTATTTGATTTAGTTTGTTTGGATGACATTTTCACTTTAGCACACCACAGTTCTCTGAGACAGAAACAATCATTTCCAGGCATCGCGGTAACGGCTATTTCATGTTATCTTAAGACATTCCTCTCAGCAGTCCAGCTGATCGAACTAAACATGCTTGGAATGGGCTCACCTTTATTGAAAGACATTCAGGTCCAGCTCTGATCTGATGAAGGATCCTCCCAGCCCACAGCCAGTCAATATGTTTTTATTATTACTATTTCATATCAGATACCTGACGGATAAAACATTCTGTTGTGATGTGGGAGGAATTTTCTCAATAGTCTGTAAATCTGTGAGTAAAATCTGCTTCCTTAGAAACCCTGTGGAGTTTCTGACCAGAGAAATCTCAGGCCCTGCTCACACCTGGCATTAAAGGCAGGGTGGGTGATGTTGAGAAACCAGCAAGAGAACACTGGATTTTTAAGAAATGATCCAGCCGAAAAACCGAGCCCAGTGTTGCCAACTCTGCTCCGATGAAAGCAGCCAGCAGCACAAGCTCCAAAAGTCCCTAAATCTAGCCAGAAAGTCAAGGGTTTGCTGCTTTTCTTTGTCCAATGTGATAATCCAATGTATTGGACTGTTGGACAGACTTTCAATAAGGACTTTGAAGACGTCACTCTCGGCTGTAGGACTTTTCACTATTTTCTCATACTTTACAGAGCAAACAATTAAAGGATTTATCGAGAAAATAGCAAAACTATCAATTATGAATCAATAATGCGCCCTTAAACCACAGAATCGGGCAAACTGAATGAAGTCACCGGTATGGCAACATTTTGACTTCTCCATGAGTTACGTAAACAACGTAATGCGTCGTTGACAGAAAAACTACAGTTTGTAGGCTATGCTACACGCGGGTACCATGCGCCACCTCAGGCAACACGAAAAATATGGCAGGTGCATTTTCGCCACTAGGATCTGGTGGCTTTTTGCAGGTGAGAAACCTCAAGCTGTTGTTGTAAAGCACCTTTCTGCCATCTAGTGGGGCAACTTTTTGTTTTTGTGTTTAACAGTTTGTTCCCAATTCATTTAAAGAAATTATATAAATTTGACCATATGGCCGTAGTGTGGTACAACAAATATGGTGGTTATATCACACTTGATACCATGTATCCTATATTTTTAAAGAAGAGTAAATGAATGGATGAATGAATCAATGTCGGGGCATAAAACCAATGATCTGTTGATCTTTACGAATCAAGACTCGATAGTCTAACAATGAAATAGCATCAGTGCTGATTTTAAATCAATTTGAATAGTGGATTTTATTATTATATTTCAGTCTGGAGTCATTTAGCTTGAATTGCAAGACTCAAGCAAGAACTCGTTGACTTTTTCAGTACTTAAACCACCATCTTTGTCCTACCAAGTCCAACCAGCGGGACATAGAATGTGAACCCATTGTGTTCATTGTGTGTGTTCAAAGCATTGTGTTCATCCCCACTTCCTCTGTATGACTTCTGATTGGAAAAAATCATTGCCATTAAGCGTAATATAAGCAGTAATTACTCCAAAACATATTTGACAGCACAAATGAGTAGTATGTCAGTGTATTTTGTAAGGGACAGGGTTGCAGAATCAACATTCAAGGAGCAGTATCGGTTAGGTTAGCACCTGGACATTAGCATGCATGTCCACCGTCTCACACACACCTTTCCTGTGAACAGACTCTGACCCTCATAATGATCTAACGGCCTTTTTCCTTTTTCCCTCCACGCTTTCTCTCTCTACTATTCTTCATCCTCTCTGTCTATCTTTCTCATTTGTGCTCCGCTACACCAATACATGCTCTGCCGAGTCAAGCTGAGCGCTTTTTCAATTCGCTGCCTTTCTGTCTCTTTGCTTCTCACTCTGTCTGCCAACCATCTTCTCTCTCTCTCTCTCTCTCTCTCTCTCTCTCTCTCTCTCTCTCTCTCTCTCTCTCTTTCACACTTAAATACCCAGAGAGATGTTTTCTGTAACCTCTCCTAACATTCCTTTTACTCGCCTCCTTCCCTGCCTCTCCCCGCTCTTTGTCTCTCATCTTCTCCCTGCTATTATCCAATTTTGTAGCTTCTCTGCTCGTTTCCATTGTATGTTATATTCGTACTTTTGGGCATTCAGATGAGTGACTTACAAGGAGTGCAATATCAGTATGAGATAAAATATTTGACAAAGACGAGACAGCAGGACTGCAAAGGTTCGGGGACAAAGTGTCTGTACAATATATGCAACCTCATGATGATGGTGTAAGATACAGAAAAACAAATAGAGGGAGATATATTTTAGAGGAAACCGAGCGAGTCAAGAGGGAGGAATCATTCAGCAAAATGGGAAACATGGAGAAAATGAGAGATTTTAGTCCACAGAGGAGTGAGCAGAGTGACGCTTCTGCTTTCAAAGGTTAAAGATCCTTTGACTGGATTGCATCGTAATCGCTGGATATTTCAGCCCGTTCTGATTCCCAGATCGTCAAATACCTAGGCTTTGTCAGCGTTCGGGCTACTATAGTGGTTTCGATGCCAGAAATAAAGAAGTGTGACAAAGCGGTGTGTGACTCTGGCAGCTATTTGAGGGATTAAGTTGGATGTTTATGGGGACATTAAAGGATAATTACAGTTTCATGCAACTCAGGCTTTTTTTTTTCTCTCTAGGAATGGCAATGTCCACCACAACTTTGGTCTGGACTGAAAAATATCGTCAACTGGTCAAGGTTTGTTGCAAACATTCATCAGACTTTGGTGATGTCCTGTCTTTTTCTCCAGCGCCAACATGATGCTAACATTGGTTGGGGAGGAGAGGGGAATGCGCTCTCTGAGAAATGTCATTTGTTTTTACAGTAATCAAAACATTATTTACATTTTCAATATGAACATCACCAAGGAGTGGGCGGAAAACACTCGGCATCACGCCGTGGGGGGACCCGGGGAACGCAGCCCTCACCGTTGGGATGCTCTCTTCCATAGACGGGCATCTCTGCACGTCGTTCCACTCCAAGCAGGTTGGAATGCTTCCATTGAGGCTGCTTGGGAAGAGAGGGCGGCACGGGCCACAGATGCTCTCTTCTGCTCACCACAGCGTTGTTATGCCTCGCCTCAGCGATACAAGGCCAATACTGATGGGAGCTGCAGATTCAGGTGATAATTCTTTATAGGTTTGTCATCAAACCTTTATTTAATCAGGTAATTTTCAAGAGAGACCTGGGATACATAAGTTTATCAATAGATCATGAAGCAAGTATTTAAAAAAATACAACATCAATTGTGATCATTACAATAACACAATATAATAAGAGTAATATAATACAACTATAGTCAATTAAACAAGATAAAAACAGTCACAGCTAAAATCAATCAGGATTTTCTCTATAGATTTCTGAATTGATCCATTGGAACCAGAGTATCAAGCGACCCCTTTCACCTTGTCACACTGTTTTCAGATTGTCATTTGATACATGGTTATGTATATAATTACAAATATATCCATGTTAGTCACTGAAACTTTACTTTTTACTTTTAAGGTGTCCAATACTTTGGTTTATGACCAAATACCTGCAAAACCATCCTCAGACCTGGTATTAACATGCGTCCTCACTGATCGGATCACAAGTGGACAGCTTTAAATACGTCTGTTCACACCTGGTATTAGAATGCGTCTCCACATGCGTCTTGAGTGGCCACTTGTGATCCGATCTCACTTCCCCGCTCTATATGCAAATAAACACGCAGTAAACACAGGGCTAATACAGCAGACGTTGTGACGTAATATTACATGAATGTCAGTAGTAATATCCTAGATATTCCTGAATTTGGGCACATTTTATTACCATCAAAATAAAAGGTTATTGTACCGGTGGTCCCCGTGGAAAAGTGCAGCTGCAGGCTACCGGTAAGCTACGCTGTGTTGTCAATTAAGCTTTTTTTTTTTTTTCTTTGGACACACACAAATTGTGTGGGTGGGTGGACAAAAAAAAAATACTGGGAGAATCACAGATCCTGCTTTTGATTTTGAAGGCCGAAATCAAAAGGTTATTTCGACTAATTTTTTTTTTTAAATCAAAATTGTGACACCCCTGCTAACCTGTGATGGGTATTTACAATATTACTGTTAACCTTTGTTCTGTCTTCCAATTAATTCTGTCTAATTATGTTTAAAACCTGATTGCCTAACTTTTTTTTAGTGATGTCGCCATGTTCCCAGATTCCAGCAATTAACTTTGTGAGTACAATGGTATTATTACTGATAGTTATAATGGCAAAAACTATACAAATAACTCACAATTATCCTCAGAGGCAATTATCCTGCCTTAGAGGCAGGTTACGGTACGGTTGTATCTTTACTGTGTTCACTTCTCTTCGTCTTTCCTCCCTGTTGCTCTCTGCATACGTTAAATCTGGTTGGCATGACCTCTCGCAGGTTCCTCTCCAACAGCATGGCTGCTAGACCATCGGGTAGAAAGGGGAGGAGATCGTCGACATGTATCTCCCCTCTTCTTCGTCTTCTTCGTGCATCAGTCGTTTCTGGTTTGGTAAATGTTCCTGTGCTAAAATAGATAGGAGGATAATTGACATGAAGATTGCATCCCATCCTTGTTTCCTCCTCTTTTCCACAAGCCACTCAGGCAGAGGGAGTTTACATCAGCTCTAATGTTTCCATTGAGCTCAGCGAGATCTCATCTGTTTGCATTTTCATTATAATTCTAATTTTATACCCTCAATGAAGCTTTCCTTTAGCGCAAGAGGACTCCAGAGAGGTGTGACCATACTTTGAATCGAGGCAACCTATTAGTAACAGCTGTATTCTACAACATTTTCATGTAATGATCTAATTATTTCAGCTCTATAAATGATGTAACAGGACTGCAACCAAGCGGCCAAAACACGGACTCCTCACAGAAAGAAGGTCCAGGGTTGATATATCCATTGGCTGTGTTCTGGAGTCAACATGGTCTTCTTCC
Source organism: Adelosebastes latens (assembly GCA_916700685.1). Classification (NCBI taxonomy): domain Eukaryota; kingdom Metazoa; phylum Chordata; class Actinopteri; order Perciformes; family Sebastidae; genus Adelosebastes; species Adelosebastes latens. The sequence goes on from CAKAKR010066661.1 coordinate 85,464, forward strand.
CAAAATCTGAAGAAAGCCATGATAGCTGCGTTGGAAACACCATGTTGCTCATAGGTATGAATGTGTTGAAGCCTAACTCACATTTGTTGTATGCTGGGATAGACAGGAGGTTTAGAGGATTGTTTTTTTGGGCCATCTCAGCACTGTCTCCATTATTTCAATGTTTTTACTGTAAGTTAGCCGGGTTCCAAATTTTCTGAATCTCTGCCCAAATAACTTGTTTGTTCAGATCGAGTTGCACAGCGGGAGAATCCGCTGGTTCTGAAGGTGATTTTCTTCAACTTTGTATTACCATTTCAAATATTTTTTGTCAATAATATCATCAATGTTACTTAACATAGATAAAATTTGATTTTCCCATATAATGTAATGATTCTGTAGGTTGCAGTTTGTCAGTCAGTTTGGATTGGTAGATGGCTCAAAATAGTACAATACCCATGAGCCTCAGGTGCTGTTATTAAGAAGAAAAATCCAGTTAAAGGTGTGAATCAGAGCAGTAGTAAATACAAAATGTTCCGTTGTTTAATTCAAAATTGACCAATAGTTCCAAAATAAATAGATTTAAATGGCATATTTCGGTTTGAAAGTTTTTTCAACATAATTTACTTTCAACACCTACATACTTAGAGCTTATTGTTAATCTTAAGAAACTAGCCAGAGTATGCTAGATTTAAAAATTACATTCCATTACAATAAAAACGCGTTAGCGCAAATTTGTTTTAAGACCACTAGTTTCTTTGACGCATTAACGCAACTTGCGATTTATAGGTTGAAGTGGACTCAATTTTAAAGCTAGAGTGAAGATACTGGCACCTTATCAAACTAAAAACAAAAAGGAATCTATTGGTACCAACCATTTTATAGTTGCGAACGAGGCTAAATAACGCTCCAAACTTTCGTTAAATTTGGCATGGCCATTTTCAAATGGGTGCCTTGACCTCTGACCTCAAGATATGTGAATGAAAATGAGTCTCCCCTTTACAAACATGCCCACTTTATGATAATCACATACAGTTTGGGGCAAGTCATAGTCAAGTCAGCACACTGACACACTGACAGCTGTTGTTGCCTGTTGGGCTGCAGTTTGCCATGTTATGATTTGAGCATATTTGTTATGCTAAATGAAGTACCTGTGAGGGTTTCTGGACAATATTTGTCATTATTTGCCGTCATCCATGTTGATAAGAGTATTAAATACTTAACAAATCTCCCTTTAAGGTACATTTTGAACAGATAAAAAAAAAAAATACAATTATTTATTATTAATTGTGATTAATTATGGACAATCTTGCAATTGATCGCGATTAAATATTTTAATTGATTGACAGCCCTAATACAGTATATACTGCATATATACTGCATATATACTGCATATATACTGTATATATCCCCACAGCTCCACCTTTCTCTTAAAGGTAGCTCCCTTTCTGACACCTCATTGATCTCCACTCATCATATTGTTTAATGCAGAGCCAAGATGTCACTGTAGTTGAACTCTCTGAATGGGAGTGCTAATCAATACCTTTCCTTTCTTGTCTCCCTCCTCCTCAACCCCTCAACCTTTCCTCTTGTGCCCTCCACCATCCCAAATCATGGACTTATCAATACGTATCTAGCGGGGGCTCCGAAATGTCTGCCAACGTGGCTGCTTTGGGGGCCCAGCCTGATGGGACGGGGCAGGAATGAAATGCTCTCTTGCCAGCAGTAGACAGGTATATTTAGCATTTAGCCATTAGCAACGCTCATTGATTTGAACCTGGGAGGAGAGGGATAAAGGTGACAATATACTTCAGATCTTTTCCCCTTCTCTTTATTCCTTTTTTTTCCATCTCTGGATGTATCATCGTATTGCCTGCAGCTGCACTAAATCCTGCCGGCCGACTGTAATGACTGGAAAATGAAATGGAGGTCGAGGGTTGAGGCTGAGCCTGAGAACATTAAGCGGCTGATCAATACGGCGCTTGGATTTGCCTGGTCACATTAAGTAGTACATCTAATATGCCCTGTGCTCGTCGATGCTCGGCCCGTATCATTTAATTACACCGTGATGTGTTACAAGCAACTCGCCTAATTCATTAACATTAAGCAGAGGCGGCCTTCTCTCTGTTCTGTGTCTGCTTCTCATCCATGTTGATTAAACGGATATATAGTCCCCTTGGAAACGTGATGTTCATTTAAAAAAAAAGGTCCACCGCGCTATTGATCATCGCAATTGATCATCGCAATTGATTAACAAGATGAAACAGACAGAAATAGAAACTCGATATGACACAGTTTGTGTAGTTTAAGAAGGCAGGATGCAATGGGTTTGTCTGACTTCCTGGCATGGAAGATATTTCTTCCTCTTCGTGCTCTGTTTTATTCTTGATCTACTACCACAGTGATATATCAGTAAGTTCAGAGAAACACATACTTGTCCTTCCTAATAGAGCCTGATTGATCCATGGCCGGGACAATATTAACCCTCTGAAATCGCCAGCAAAACCCAGCTTTCAGAGGCTGGATCTTTGCATGCATCGGTACCAACCATGTCGTGCTAACTTGTCTGCAAGGAGGCTAAATACCGCTCCAATAAAACTGGCATGGCCATTTTCAAAGGGGTCCCTTGACCTCTGACCCCTTTACAGACATGCCCACTTTATGATAATCCCATGCAGTTTTTTGCATGCAATATAAATGTTATTTTCGACTATTCTAAAAACAAGTTTCTACATACTGGGGTCCCTAAACAGTCTGGAAATTACAAAAATTGGGTATGACTGGAAAGCTGAGACTCTTGTGGATCCAATGAGCCCAGTTGTATTCATGTGGGATAATGTTAGTCCCCAGAGTAGCCATTTCACCACAAACTAAAGACCTAGAGCATTCAGAGGATGTATCTAGGTAGATTGACAATAAGGGGTTTTCTAGGCAGTTTCAAGAACAGCCATCCAATCACTGAAAAATTAAATTCTTGCAGAAATCTCCAAATGTCAAATGTTATTAATACCAAATCACAGCATGGATTTTTCTATGGTTTTACCAGTTCTCCAGTGGTAGAAAATGGTTAAATTTAGCATCAAATATAACCTGCTTTCTCCCCCTGAAGACCCCCCTCCCTTCTAAAAAAAGACAAAAATGGATCTATGTGGGTTTCTAAGGGTTATTGAATTTCCCCTTATGATGGATATATCGTTGTTAGCCTACTAGTCCATCAAACTAAACGACAAAATAGACAATTTTTCATACCTTGTAAAATAACCCATATCAGTGATTTCTGTTCTGACACCCCTATCAGCAGGATGACATTGTTTATTAATGACCATTACAACATAATTTTTATTTCATAACAAAGATAATCGCTAAAAGCATTCGGTGTAGCATGGAATGAACCACTGGAAACACATCAACCGCATTCTATCTTGAATAAACAAGGTCAAACAAAGGGATTAGTATCCAAACTGTACTCATTGTTTTCTGTGTCTTCTTACAACCCTCTGTACATTGAACAGGTCTGAACCAAAGACCTTGAACACCGGACAGAGAATGTGCCACTGGACTAAGATAATACTTTGCAATGAATAGCTGATACCTCCAAAAACCCCAATCATCTGCAGATCCACCTCAACTTTTTTTTTCATCGATCCTATCTCACTCCTAGGAAAGGTTTCTTAATGAAAGTTACTCCATCACAATATGCACTCTGTGTACGGATGGTCTTGTTGGCTTTCTTATACATGTTTTGGTTTTGTAAGGATGTATCTCTCTTTTGGAAAATGGTGTGCTCTTTTTGACAAATGTCTTGATTACACAGTGCCATGCACTTTGTTGTTTTTTAGTTGTAAAATGAGAAAGTTCGTGACCCGCCCGCCATGTTGAAAACAGTCGGGCCAAACCAAGCACCGCCCACCGGCTGGAGCAAACTTTCTCATTTTACAGCTACACAAAATATGTTTCTGAAAACATTTAATGCGACAAATAGGCATTACAGTAACATACTATTGATTCATATTTGATCAGCGCTGCCTAGTTTGACAGTTTGATCGGAGTTTGCAAGTTTCACGAGCAGTGATTGACAGCTGCTCTAGAGACTTGGTTGTTTTCCATCGGGCGTGGTGAAATCTTACAAATTCCATTAGGAGCACTAGGAGGAGGCAGAGGAACATGATTTTATCCCCACAGATTATCTGTCTCATCTGCTATTTTCAGGATACAGTGACAGTTTTATAAAAAAAAAAATGTTTTTATCATATTTGCTCAAAGTTACTGACTATTGGTAGAAGTCACTGGTCACACACTTTGTTGACCCAACCATCGATCCCAAGCTCCTTGCTAATGTTATGTTCACACATGTCTCGCTGTCAGTGCATTTGCATAACGCTTAAAGTTTCTTATCTTCCCCACTCCTACTACTGAGTTACGGCAGAAAAAACAAGGGTCTTGTGCTGCACCGAACACGTTTGTCGGTGCAGTATTTACCACTCCGGTGGTGCTGTATTAAACAACACAGCCTTAGCTACGATGCTAATGTTGCTAGCAGTAGAACGCTACGTTTCAGAGACTCTGAAACTGTGTTTTGATAAAAAAACCTGGTCTGCATGCTTATATACACATTTGTATCTGATCTCATTATGAGGCCAATTTGTTATGTTACAGTTCTGGGAATTCAGAAACACAATATGCAACATTTTTTTCCAATCTTTCAGGTCAAGTCGTGGTCAGTTGGTTGTGCCCATAACGTTCAACTAATTTGAACATTTGGGCCCCCCCCCCCCCGCTCCGCTCAGTGCACCGCAGGCATCCGTGCAGAGCCGCCCCAATGCGCACGTACACAATAACGGAGGAGGTGCAAGCATGTTTCAAATGGGAATAGACCTTTATTGAGTCTCGTCGGGCGGCGACGGCATGTGTTTTGAGTTTCAATTGACAATCATTGAGTCTGCATGTGTGAAATCTTCAGTGCTATAGCAACATAAAATAACCTAGTCATGTTAGGGAGAGAGAAAAGCACACAGCAGAGGGTTGTAAAAGCTGTAATGCTGTGAGAAATGAGAAAAAAAGTCATAATATTAGAGGTAAAATATCTAGTCATAATATTTCAACATCTCCTCTTGTAATAATTTGTGATTTATTATTGCAATAATTAATTCTCCAAAAAATACTTTTAATAACATTTTTTTTACAGTAGTTTAAACAGTAAGTCACATTTGACCACAAAGGAAATGAAGCAACATGGTTAATTAGTAATTTGGTGTTAGTGTTTTTGACAAGTTTATTTTTAAAAACATTTTAATTTTTCAATAACGTTAATAGTGGTCCTACCTGCCCGCCTACCTATGTAACCGCAGGTGCCCACAGTTTTACCCAATACATATACAAAAGAAAAAAAAAACTCTAATTACACAAAAAACTAAATATAATAAACAAGAAAATCAAAAAATCAAGTCTAAATAAAGTAAACATCTAGAATAATAAATCACACAATACTACTTATTATTAGTAAAACAACAACTAGCAACAAATAACTAGCTATTATAGGAACCTTTATAGAGACATGCACTAAAACGGACCGTCTGTGAATACTGCAGCAATGACAGTTTGAGAAAAGTAATGTTTTTTGAACATTAAAGCCTTTTAACATGTAATAAACCTGAAAGTATGAACCTGGAAATTAGCATAATATGTTGCCTTTAACATTTGATTTATTAATTATGTACTTCATTTATTTCTACTGTTCAGTTATTGTATTTGTTTTATTTGCCAACATGAAGGCCACCCCAACTCTCCACTGCCATTAATAAATAATCCTTTATTTATTAATTTATTGGCCTAGTTCATATTTAACATATTGAGTCTCAAATATGCTGGAATCAGTCTATTGCATATCCACCAACTTATAATGTTAACTCCTGTCGGGTTCCCAAAACCCCAGATTCTCAGACAACATACAGAGGACCTCAATGTCTTTAACTGTAGCTACAAACGTGTGTATTTAATATCTCACTCTCAGAAAGAAAAACAAATTAGCATATCCCAAAATGTTCAACTATTCCTTTAATGTAAAGCACACTGTCCCTTTCCTCAGTTGGAACAAACGCTGAACAGCCTCAATCAGACAATGATTACAACTCCTTTTATGAGACAGTTCAAATTTTCTGCAACAGAAGACTTTTAATGAGATCTAATGAAAGACAGTAACGGTAAAGACAGGTCCTTTAGTTGCCTTATTGATGCCGGTGGTCTTGTAGGTACACAGTCCTCGGGGATTTTGGATGGAAGGATGGTGAGGGGGACTTTATTAAACTGATGAAGGAGCTTGACAGTAAATCCAATTGAGCTCCACAGGCCCAGCAAGAATTATTGGTTTTCTGCTTCCTCGCTGGCATTAGCTGGGTGTGCTCAGCACCCAGGGAGCCATTTGGGTGGTTGGGAAAAATAAATCCTAGATAGCGTTAGGCATTATGGGGCAATAATGCTTAAACACGTCTTTTCCTTGCTTTTCATTAATAGAATTGTGTCCCAGCTCAGTCATACACATTGATATAAGTTTTTTTGGAACAGAGACCCCCCCTCCCCATTCCATTGTCACAGTAAAAGGCTTTAGCCATGATTAATGAATGCATTTTGAAGTGACTGGAACTCGCCTCTGGCTAACTGGAACTCTTTAGTTAAGCACTCCCAGATAACGGCCCCTCCCTTCTCTCCTAAATATGCCGGGGCAGATCCATCACCATGAGATTGTACCGAGCCACCGCTAAGTAGCCAAGCTGTTATTGTTATGTCTTTGGAATAGCAGAAATTGGAGGGTGCAGGTGGGAGCTGGCATTTACCTCCATGCGGCTGCTCGTTTAAAACTCAATGAAAAGGGAAAAGTGCTGAGTAAAGTGTTAAGAGGGGGAGGGAACATCTGCGATGCTATTTTTCTGCGTTTACTAGCATAGTGAGTGTGTGCGTGTGTGTGTGTGTGTGTGTATTGATTCTGCACTGTTCCATAACACAGTGTGATTACTTAGAAAGTTGTCAGTACACTACATCATGTAGTCAACAGTTTTAATAGCACTACTGGTCTGTCCTTTCTTGTGTTTCAAATGAAGTAAAAAGACCATTGAGAAGTGCTCATAGATAGATAAATACGTAATTGTCCCCATGGGGAAATTAGACTTGGGACTCTGCAAAGCTAGACCCGTCAATACATGGGCGCACAACGTCAGCAAACAGAAGACATTAAAGACTACACAAAAATACAATAAAGGTAATACAAATATAAAAATACACACCCTATGGCATCAATCAGTTTGTGTTTTTTTTTACCCCAGTACAGCCTCTGTACCATCTGCTTATTTTAGGCTGCTGCTTAAAATTCCAACTGATACAGGCACAAAGGAGTTCTTAAACCGATTCAATTTGCACCGCTGAGCTCCGTATCTTCTTCCTTACAGTAACAGCTCATGCTGAGAGTACAGAATATGGGATGGATCACAGAGGATTCTCTTTAAGTATGCACTGGTCAAAAAGAGACTGAAGATTATGATGATCTATTTGACCGCATTCTGAACCAAATGTGATCATTTTTAATGGTACAGGGACGTTCCCAAACCATGCAGTCCTTCCATACACGATTACACTCTCCAAAACAGCCTGATAAAACAAGAACAGAATATTTTGGATCAACTCCATACAGACGCAATCTACGTAAAAAAAAATACATTCTCTGGAGAAGCCAAGAACATACATGAATAACAACATGAATATTACAGTTTAAAGTGCTATCGATTTAGACACCAAAATACTTCTAGGACTGAATTTGTGTAATTGAATGGTTATGCCACACTCCACATATCTGAGTGCCAGACGACTGTGTCTCAGAGGTTTAGAGCAGGTCGTCCACCAATTGGAAGGTCGATGGTTCGATCCCCGGCTGCTCCGGTCACATGTCGAAGTGAGCAAGACACTTAACCCGAAGTTAATCCCTTAATCCCGAAGGTTTAGCCATCGGTGTTGTGAATGAGTATTTAGATTAGATCCTGATGTGTGGCACCTTGTATGGCAGCCTCTGCCATCAGTGTATGAATGTGTGTGTGAATGAGTGAATGCTGACATGTAGTGTAAAGCACTTTGAGTGGTCGGAAGACTAGAAAAATGCTATAAAATGCAAGTCTATTTACCATCTTAAATGGTATTTTTTTTATCCTGTTAATGCAGTCTTTTTTCTGTTTTGTAATGTAAGGATTGTTATTTGAATAGATAACAACTTCCTTTTTGGTGACCACATTGCCTCAGTGGCTATGTCTATGTCCTGGCTATGGAAGACATTCCAGTCAGTACAGAGAAAACAACATTTCAGAGATTAATTTTGACCACACAGCTACTGTTTTAATCTTGGGCTTGCAGCTCTTCAAAACTGTCTTGTAAATTGGGATTAAGTGCACCATATTGTGATCAGAATTAGCTACAGGGAGCCTCAGTCTAGCAGTGTAGGCACTTTGTACATTCCAAGAACACATGTCCAAAATGATAATGTTCCATGTCAAATTTCCACATATTCTTCATAGCCAGGTAGTGCCAGCTCTAGCTTAGTAGTATAAAAACTGGGGCTCCTGGTGTGCGTTGCAATTGACCATGTTGTATACATGGCCAGTTATGTGACCAGCAGTGGATGATGTAATACAGTGTTTCCCATAGGATTTTGAGAGACTGTGGTGTGGTGCTCCCCTGGAAGAAGATTTTGAACATTTTAACGTTAAACGCATCAATCTGGTGCACTTTTAACTTTTGATATTTCTTTTATCCCCTACCTCGTTCCCTCAAGAGGCATTGCCTTTTGCCCGGCCGCCATTATAAATAAGAATTTATTCTTAAATGACTTGCCTGGTTAAATAAATGTTAAAAAGAAAACCTTCAAGAGCAAAATTACGAGGCTAGATCTATGAAGAACTTATATTACATTTCATCCTGTGGCAACATAAATGGTTGCACCACATTTCTTGGCAATCCGTTCAATAGTTTTTTGAACATTTTACTAAAAACCACAAATGTCTACCTCAACCATGAATGTGCAAAAATGTTCTGCCAAGCCATCGAGTAGTTGCTGAGATACTCCAGTCTGGACCAAAGTGGTAGACAGACCACCTGACCAACCGATGGACGGACAGACCCTGCTAGCAGCGTGGCTTAAAGTGCTACCTTGTACATTATACATAAGCCACTATCCATAGAGACATTTCTCAATAAAGATATTTTTTTTTATACAGGGAAGCTTTTCTGACAAGCTCACACTCACAGTTTCACACATTCACACCTGGAAGCTTACCAGTACAGCCACAGCCTTATCTGTTGGCCATTAAGCAGCACGAACAGATATACCTCATAAAAAAGACTGTATTGCACTCTTTGTCAAAGTACTACCACCATGTCACCCTACTACTACAGTAAAGTCTGAGACCAAGTTTGTCCTGAAGTCTTGTGTGTAGCGTTGGAGGAATGGGATAATTTGATTTTCAGGGAGGAATTTCTTTTATTATTTTGGAGAATAGGTCACTTTCCTACTAAATTTATGATTAGATGGGCTACAATGTACTGTGTGCAAAGTTGATAAAAAGCTTCCATTTAATTCTGGGGAGTATGACTATGCGCAGTAATGGCAGTCTGCCCATTGGATTTGGCTATTTGTTGAGTACAAGTGGAACTTTTTGCCTCTATGGGGACCGTGAATATTAATAGCCAATGCCACTGAAATCCAGCCAAAACGTTGGTCCAGGGTCAATTTTAACCAAATTGAGGCACAAAACAGAAGACAATGAATTGATAAAAAAAAAAACATCATCTGGAAAGAATGAACACAAGTGCTGGATGGATGGACTGACCATCTAACCAAACAACAGACTGAAAGATGTCCCAGATTAACTCAGCAGAGAGAAGAGCTGAGGCTCTGTAGCTACCACCCACAGCTTCACTTAAACAGAACTGTAACCATGGTGAAGTCTGTAAATAGCATCTGTCATACTTTCTGTGGTACTCGAGGCAAATGACAGACATAAAACCCTGGCAGCAGATGCCATCACAACACCTGTGACATTTCTGACGAAGGCTGTAGATGTCATGCCAAACCTGTCATGGTAACATTTTACCACCCGTATGTATAGGCTGTATACAGGCTGCTGAAGAAACTGCAGTCAACTTTTGGCTTTTGTATTTGTAGTAAGTAAAAGCTATGCAACTCTGAAAAAAATGACTATGGCTTCTCAGGTCACACAGTTCCATAGAAAAATAAGTTAGCCCACTAACACTCACAGCAAGACTTCATCGATTTTACTCATCAAAGTGTGTTTCCAGGGTTTGATGTACTACTAGATGAAGCTGTGTGAAGTCTGATAAATGTCTCCAAGTGATGTCACTTGAGCCAGCGTCGCTTGGGGCCGAAGACCACAAAAAAAATGAATCCAGGTTTGTGGAGTTAGAAAGAAGCGAGTTTACCAGACGTCTATAGCCCGCTGCTCATCTCTGCTGCAGGTTAGCAGCTACTAGCTCAACTCACTCTCCAACCCAACTATTGGCGATTGGTCATTGTGGGTAATATAGGCAGAAGGCAGACAAAGAATGCATGGAATAAAAAGGATGACATCTCTGGTTCTGCTGCATTGATTTGGATCCTTTTTTTAAACTGAACATTTTGAGTCCGACAATGTTATAGGAGTGTAATGCTAAATTGGTGGAGCACTCTTTTATGGTGTTGAATGGTCTGTGATAAGTGCTGACTTCTTGTGCCTTGAAGACATTGGTTAGATGTTCTGACAATCCAGCTATGCAAGGGATTCTTACTGGGATGCTTTTGGTGGTCCACACTGATTTACCGATGTCCGTCCTGGTCTTACGTTGGGGCGGAATTCTAATCATTGAATGGGAAGAGGTCAAAGGACATGTGGAGACCACTGGAGAATGATCACGGAGGACATTCATACAGTATGTATCGATGTTTTCACT